>JAWZYV010005986.1:855000-1106769 GCA_038373885.1 Cheiracanthium punctorium | reverse complement strand
TGGTGAAAATAAGCAACAAATTATCAAAGGATAATGATTTGATATAATATCTTAGAATGAAATTTCATTCGCGGTTTCAGGTTCTTCGAGTAATTTTTTTCAGTCTCCTATTTCAATTACTTTTGTTTAAAACTACTTTATTTATAATAATATTTATTCCATTACCTTTTCTTATAATTCATTCAGTATGTTTAATCGTTGACATTTTGTTCCCTATCGAATGATATTCTAGCGATTTAATCTGAGTTATTACAAAAATAACGTTTTTAAATTATTTTATACAAATAGAAATTACGTGGTGGCTGGAAGTGTGGTAACTGGTAACGCCAAAGAGAAGAAGCAAACTCTATGTCGGTGTGACGTCACGACGCCTGTTCTTCATAAGCGGGAGGCGAAAGCACAGAAGCCGACAGCAGACGAAGATATCCGAATTTAGGCATTTCCCAACGACGAATGCAATGGATGAATGTGATTGGAAAAGCTGAGGCATGCCATCTTGCTCCATGATATTTTTATCATTCTGTTCTTCGTTATTTTAACCCGTGTTTTAACTTTTGTATTATTTTAATCCGTTATTAAACTTTTCATGCCCTGAAACAGTTTTTAAAGTGTCTACAAGAAGCCTACAGAAACTCTGTCTAACCCACAAATATTGTGATCATATATTTTCGTAATATGATAGACAGACAAAAGTGGAAATACATTTAAACGATTATATACCATTGTGTGCGGAAACGTTTTAAACGGCATTGAATCTGCACAAGTTTAATGTTCTCTGCATACAACGTTATGAACAAGCCTAAACCCACAGTCGGTAACCTAAAACAAAACAAAAAAGAAATATTGTAAGCTTATAAGAAATTCCTTCAGTTTTAAAAAAGGCAATAAACAAGCTATATCTCACGCTCTGCAATCAATATTGAAATTTTTTCCGAACTTTTTGAATCCAGTAGCATATTATTAGATGTAAATCAATACCTCAATTAAGTTTATTTTTTCTAATGCTGGCTATTTACTTTTTACGTAAGGTATATACTTTTAAGGAACTTATTTTTATTCACATGTAAATCATATTCAATAATCTTCATTTATACACGGATGTCAGAAATCTTGTAATAACACATGAAACCAATAAATCAAAATGAAAAAAACTTGTGAAATGAATCTATGAAAAAAAACTAACATAAACGTAATGCACAAACACTATACATATTAAATAATATCTATAACCCTTTTGTATACAAGATATATTTTTTTATTAATGTTAATATAATTTCAGATGAGACAAAGTTGGTTTGCTTAAAATTATCACCCTAATGAAGTTACGAAATTTGGTTTTAAATTAAAATATAATTTTATTTAGCTGGACATAAGTCTTCAAAGTTGAGTAAACCGTGTAACACGTCTTAACTACTTAGAACCTATAACCAAAAAGGATATTACCGAAGACTAAGCACATACAAATGCCTATACATTTATGTGTATCATAATACAACTTCAGGCCGCAATCCTGAAATTCTATAAATGCATTCGGATAAAAGCTTAATGTATTATTTTAATTTACTTATTACGGATGCGCACAAATCAATACACCCCGAGTTAACCAAATATATTCTATTGCCTTAAATATGAGCAGTGCAATGAATATTAAAATGCCGTAAGTATATGCATACAAATTATTTCAGAAGCTGTTCTATTATTAATATTTATTTTATGACAGCTTTCGTGTGCTGTTAATAATCGTTTCCTAAGCTCTAGCTTACATTTTTAATTATCTACAATGACCTGATAATTATCAACATAAAAAGTAAAGATCCATAAGAATTGATAATTCGGAGTAAAAGCATATTCATGCAAAAAGAAAGGAAAAGTAAAAAGAACAAATTAGAACTTGCTTCTGCCACATCATGTAATCATTCCATCAATTACATTCTTTTGCCAACTAGCCGTTATGAACTTGGGAAATAAAAAATGTTCTACGGCACACAGCCTTGATTAGCATAAATAATTTATCATCACTGCATGAGAAAAAACTAAAAAATGGAAGCTTCGACATAAATCTAATTCCAAATGACTGATTAGAATTCAGAATTGCGAAAAAAAAAATGGCGTTCTATAAATAAACTAGATTCAAAATGGAACAAGCGAACTGCTTTCTCAAAATTGGCACGCGTAGCTAGCTTACCATTAACACCTTGATCATAAAATCCATCAAAAAAAGCTGTGAAAAATTCGAATGTAATTACAGCTCAGTGTTCCGGCATTTGTCAGCACTGAAGAAGCACTTATTACTTATGCATTCTACGAAAAAAAAAAGGGGGGGGACTGGCATACATCGCCGGCCACTATTAATTTCGGGGGAATTTCTTGACTTGCTGTTTCTGTATCTCTCAGTTGTTCATGACTTTTAGTACTTAATTACTAAAACCCGAAAAAGGACCCTTCTGGAATGATTCCAAAGATACAGAATTCTTAATGGTTCGTCCGTTTTGCTAGGATTTCGTAGAACAATATGGTGGACGTCTTTGTTCGAGTGACGGGGGTTGTAGAGGGAGGACCTGTTTTGTTGAAGGGGTGTAACAATAGCGAATGATTGAAGAACTTAGCTGGGATACTTCTTCGCTGTCAGGAGGAATATTTTTGGTTGTTGCGTAACGCGTTCCAGTGGCGTATTGTTCGGGAATCGTGTGTTTCTTCTGGCGGAAGATATTATTAATGTATTCTAGAAAGTTTGAGCAAATCGATTCAGTTCGAGACGATTTTAGAAATAAAACTCTGTGACTGGAAAAGTTTAGCTTGTATAGTATTAACTAAATACGCTCATTACTATTTGAAAAAAGGAGTTCTGCTAAATTAGGGGAAAAAAACACGCTTGTTAAATGAAACGCATTGTGCTTGGTGCAATTTCATCGTGAAACTTAAATCCGATTTATCTTCTTTTTTTTTTTTTTTTTTTCTTATGCAAAAGGTTTTAAAATAAACAATTCATTTTCTTAATACGTGAAACGTTTAATGTAACAGTTTTAGTTTCTGAAGTAGCAAATGGAAATCGTCTTAAATATATTGCTCGAACTAATTCAACCGAACTGATTTAATTTAAACTAATCAGTTAAATTATACATAAAGAAATGAATAGATAATACTCTACAAATTCGTTCGACATATTAGAAAATGTCATAGAAAATGTTGAATGGCATTAATGACGACAGATAAAGAACAGAGTTTGTTTGTTTCTTTTTTTGTGGATTAAGGCCAATTAACGGCACTAGGATCTTAGGCCAAAAGGGGAACGCCCTCCGTGCGGGACTTTTTAAGGGATCTTAGTCAGTGTTTACGCGAGGTTTTGGAGAAAAGTACGGAAAAATCCGAACGGCTAGGTAGACAGGCCCGACCGTTTCGAGAGCAGAACCACTTAGACACGATAAAGAACAGATACACATTTTGTTTTTTCTTCAAATTTATTATGAATGGCATGTACGTTTGGCATATATTGCATATATTTCGGTAATAGAGACGCCTCAAAATATAATTGGTAAAAGTAAGGCTGATAGATGCACGAGCTTCTTTTATCCAAGGGTTTCAAATCGAACCAAGCTCTCACTGA
Source organism: Cheiracanthium punctorium (assembly GCA_038373885.1). Taxonomy (NCBI): domain Eukaryota; kingdom Metazoa; phylum Arthropoda; class Arachnida; order Araneae; family Cheiracanthiidae; genus Cheiracanthium; species Cheiracanthium punctorium. The sequence continues at coordinate 1,103,165 of JAWZYV010005986.1, read as the reverse complement.
TTTAACACGGGTGATGATGAACCCACCCATTGTGTAAATTTTATCTCTTTAAAACATAAAATTGTGCTTTTTTAATCAAGCAATTCTTCTTTTTTTAATTAAAACATAAAATAAGTTGTTCTTCAACATTAAACTGCTGTAAGGTAATCACATTCCTGGAAAGGTCACAAATTATTCAATTTTCTTACAGATTTTGCTAAAAAGTATGATCGGCCTTTAAATGGGGACCTGCTAGGAAGAATCTCTTAGTGTGCATGTGTGACTAGGTAATTTTAAAAATGTGTTGGCAAATAAAACGAGAAATAGCTGAAATACGACTAATATATGGGCGATTAAAAGCACTATCAAGTTAAAGATCTTTTTTTTATTAGGTTTTGTTTTCTCATTGTTCTTTATGATTTTTTTACTGATTGGCAAATTTTCTACTTAATAACAAATATTTAGTCAAACAATTTTATAAATTACTCTATTTTCTTAAATTTTTAAATAAAGGAACTAAAGTAACAACGACAATTTTTATTTTAGTAATTACAATCTTCGAAAAAAAGTATTAGTTTTTTTTTAAGTAAATAAATATAAAATGTGTGGGTAGTTTTAATATATAGTTTTGTTGTTTTTGTTGTTGTAAATGAGTGTAGTTTTCATGAATGCAAATTAAAAAATACACTCCCTCTAAGAATTCATTTATTTTGATTACATTAAGTTAGCTTAAAGTAAAAAACAAACTGCACAAAAAATGCACAGATCGAAAAACCTTACTAGGAGATTTAGCGCCCTCTAATATGGAATTAAATCAGGAAAATTTGCTGCGACAGATATCTAACATTTAGCTTCAACTGGCAAAGTACGATACTGAAGCTTAGTATAAATGTATCAGAAAAGTTTCTTAATAATTAATCTGTTCATATGATTTTTTAATTAAGATAACTGTGAATGTTTCTTTTCAACTAATGAAATCGTTTTCTATAAAATGATTAAATCGGGGGCTCATGCATGATAGCTTATTAAAGTAAGTTTATTTATTTAACACACAATAATTCTTTAATGTGGCTTGAGGATTTTTCCTTTAATTCAAGATAAATTGGAAAGTCACACAATTTTACAAAATCAAACCAAAGAAAAATAAAACTGCTTTTTACAGTGAATAAATTTCCATTTTATATTGTCCGGTCTCTGTTAACGTTCTCTCTTCATTAAATTTTAATCAAATATAGTTTAGTTACTTTCCTCTTACGGGCTCTACAAAGCTAAAATATTTGGATTTCTAACACTCATGCAGCAGCAGCAGTTGCCATGTTTATGATTTTCTTATCTTGAATTTATGCTAATTATCCATCCTAATACATTGCATAATTCCTCAAATGTAACCACGTATTTTCATTCTTCGAGCTTTTCATTTAGCATCTCAAACAAAGCATATGAAATTATTGCATTCAAAAAACAGCCATCTAGCGTGAAAATGCAATTATGTCCCATTCAGTGCCTTTTTGCGAGACAGCACACAGGTATTCAGTTTCTGCGTTTGCAAGAAGGCAAATATTTATTTAAGGCATTCGGTTCTGAAACACGTGATTTTTTTTTTTTACGCATTAAATATTTTGTGCAGAATATTTAAATTATGGGGTTTTGTACGACACAATGGAGTATTTCGTTTTTAATAAACATAGTTTCAAATATTTATCCACCTATTCAAATATTGATGCTAACGGTAGATTGAGTTATTGTTTATTCGATGCATGCATCAAGTGACAGACAAATATGCATTCCAGTATAAACAATGTTATTTAATTGAATCGTTTAAATGAATTTTAACACTTACTTCAAATTATTCATTAGATGACTGATTAATGCGTCTTTTTGTGCATTGTACAAATTGTGAAGCAGTCAAAAATTATTCATTTTTGGCTCATTTTAATGAATAAATATGCTTGTTTTTCATTTTGAATAATCGAATGAAGCAAGTGTTAACTATTAAGCGCACGAAAAAAATAATGGACAAACTTTTGTTGATTCAACGAAAATTTGTATTTCAACCGAATAATTTTACTGGTTTTAACAAATATTTAAATTAACAAAATATTTCGTTGAATCAACATTTTTCTTTTTGATTCATCAAAAATATTTCTTAGAAATAGAGCCAACCAAAATTTTATTGATTCAACAAAAAATTTTATTAGTGTGAAGACGTACAATTCCGTTTATTAAACTTCAGTTTTAATTGCAATACACTAACACATTTAATACCATAAACACACATACAATAAATAGCTTTTCTATTCTAACAAGAAAAGAGAAAATCAACGCCCATTTAGTTTAGTTACTTAGTGAGTATCAGTTTTATATCCTGGCGAATGCTTTTATAATTTTCTTTTTTTACATAGTCAAAACTGCCTGAACTCTGTACACATATTTGTTTTTGTTTTTTTTTCTTTTTTTTTGCGTCAGAATGTGGGGGAGGAACGACTTGTTTGGTTCTTCAAGTACATTAACAAAAATGCAACGGATGTTAAAATTAGCATTTTTAACAGCAAAGCATTTAGTTGAAATCAAAATGATTGTTTCAACTAAATGCTTTGCTTACATATCTCAGGTCAGTTTTAATTCTCAGAGCTGTAAAAGTACGGACTATATACGCTTGCCGTTTTTTAACCATATTGTCTACGAAATTTATAATAGATAAAATATGTATAAATGACACCAACAAACTGAAAAAAATATGTTAAACGATTTAGAGTTAGAGTTACATTTTTGAGCATTAGGCTTTGAAATGAACCATACAAAAGCAAATTTGACTAAATAATGTTTAATAAATAAAACTTATTTCCAGGTATTTGAGCAGCATAAGATTTATTAGGTTAGTCTGTAAAATGTTATTTTAGAAATAATGATTCCTCAAGTGGAACATTTTTTTTAAACTTTAAAACTCGCTTTTTCGAATAATTTCCCATTAAATATTAATTCTTAGTGCATATAAACGGATCCTTCAGCTTGAATAAGAGCAGTTTGAAGTCTATAATTAAAAAAATATTTTAAAATACATATCTTCCAATGATTTTTTATCATGAAAAGTACCAAAATGAATTGGTCCACTGGGTAAAGTGCAGTTACAATTCTCTCATAATGACAGTGTAAAAACAGTTATTTTGAAATAGATATTTTTGTACGTGTGTAAGAAACACTAATACAAGTATTTAATTTTTGCTAAGCCATACACATCTAAGACATAATACTGCCACACAAACAGACAGATAGTTAGAAAATAATCAAACATCTAAAAAACATTACTCTTTTTTTTAAGCGCGAAAAAGAAGTCCCATGGACACGATAATTTTTTCTGCTTTGCGTTTAAATACATAAAATTTCTAAAATATATTACAAATGTTTAAAAAAACTACAATGGTAGCAATATTAGTGTAATTTTTTTCAATGAAAAGGCTGGAAAAAGCTCGTAACTCCCACTCTACTCCAACGGATTAACCCAGTCTTTCGGTGTAGTTAATCTAATATAAATTTCCTATAACACTAATAATAAACCTTCAAATCCCACTTCAAGCTAATCTGATTTAACTCAGTTCTGGTATATATCTTCGATTATCATCGCTATTTTAGCTATCACTCATTCAATTACTATTTAAAGCTTCCTTTTTTGGATACTCATACATTAACGTGCTTTATGACAAAAAATATTCTTTATTGCGGAAAAACGCACTCTTTTATTTTCTTGAAAAATGTATATACGTACAGACCATAAATTTCAAATGTTCAACTTTTTTTTATCCCATTCTATTTACTGAATATAATTAATGGGGTTACTAATAGTTCAGCGTACATAAAAAAACAATAGTTCAGCGTACATAAAATCCCTGATACTTTAAGTTTATTACGGGAAAAAATTCCATCAAAGAAACGCATTTCTGGAAAATAATATTTTGTTCATATTGAATATCAAATATGATAGAACGTGAGATACGCGTTTGAGAAATTCTAACAGCTGTCGACGGAAGAAATATATTACTTTTTAAAGACGATATTACTTTGTATAAAAATGGAAAATACGTAAATTTGATAACCAAAAAATAAGTAAGGCAGGAATAAAAAAGTACAGACCGAGAAAAATGAATTTAATGGAAAGCTCTCTATGGAGTTTGAAAGAAGTAATTACATATTTTTGCGTATTTTATAAGCTAATATTCATTTCTTTCGCCACATACCGAGACTTTCTTATGCACATTTTTTTTACAAAATATATAATATACTAGCTGCTACCCGCGACTTCGTCCGCGTCGGCTTTAGAATTAGGCCCAGAGAGAAATGAAGCATATCTGAATTAAATATTATTTTTTTTACCTATGCAAAATAAAGTATAATACATGGTATATGTAGAGTTACTAAATTTATATTTATTTATTTACGCATTTGGTCAATGACGATACTTGCCACAATATTTGCGAAATATTTTGAGTGTTCTTGTAAAGGAAATATTTACGCTATACGCATGAATTAAGCCTATGTTACTCAGGAATAGTGTAGCTTTATATCAGTGAAAAAAATCTTTAGAATCGGTTCGGTAGTTACAGAGGTGTCCAAACAGCGTAATGTATTAGAAATACTTTTAAGTGCTCCTGCAAAAGAACTGTTTCTGATATATGCATGAGTTTTAGCCTATAATACTCAAGAATAATGTAGCTTTCTATTAGTGAAATAAATTTTGAAATCGGTTCAGTACTTACAGAGGTACACACAGAGTGTAATGTGGTTCTTATGAGTGTTCCTTTAAAAGGACTAATTGTGATATATGCATGAAAGGAAGCCTGTAATACTCAGTGAAAATATAACTTTCAATCAGTGAAAAAAGCTATAGAATCTTCAATATTTATAGAGATAGCTATACAGCGTAATGTATTAGAATTATTTAGAGTGTCTTTGTAAAAGAATTATTTATGCAATGTGCATGAAAGGTTGCCTATATGTTAATCCAGGGTATAAGCAATTTTCATTCCAAATTTTATACAAATCATAATCTTCATGATTGAGTCACAGACATGCACAGACATACAAACTTTTGCATTTATAAAATTAGTAGGAATTGAAAATTTATGAGGTTTAAGAAACACATTTGGACTTAATTCTTTCTTATGCTTTTTAACTTCGCGTAAAACTAACGTAACTAACTTCCATGCCCTTTCATATTCTTCAAATGCACGCGATTCTGGAAAAAAGTATTTATTGTTACGAATTTTCGGGGCAACCCGCTGCTCTGTGGCTTAAAATGGTTTAAAATTCGTATTCTACGCTTCAAATAGATAAATTTTGCTTTTTGTTGCATCAAAATTGGCCAATTCGAACCGGAGATATGGAGGTTTCGGTTTGCCATTGTTTTCCAATGGAGGTTCTAGAAATTTTGAGAAATATTAGTCCTAGGGCTTCGATCTCTTCACATTTGGGGACTTTTTTTTTGCGCCAAATTTGGCGATATTTCGCCAAAAGTCGCCAAGCTTGGCGACTTTTTGGTCATTTGGCGCGATTTTTCCAATGGGGCCTAGAAGTTGTTTTTCCTGCATTAAAAACGCATAATAACCTGACATTTCTCTTCTATGACGTAATCAGAAGTCCCGCTTTATCTGGAATCTTCGAGGAATATACTTTTCTAGAAACTGCTCGCAGCTTCTGCCTCCTCTATAAATTCCACCAGCGCGCTGCCCCGACAGTTCAGTGCGAGTTGAACGCTCAGTGTGTGAAGAGCTGTCAGTGAGAGTATGCTTGCTTTGTGAATTGATAGTGCTATAGAAGCCGTGTTTTAGCTTGTTTTATTAAGCTGTTTTCTAAGTGCTGTGTGTAAATTCTTCATTGCTGTGTCTTAAGGGATTGTGTACGATATCCCTTGAATATTTCCACTGAATTTTTGCCTGTGAAAGTGACTTATTTTGTGTGAGAAATACAGCATTTGTGAGAGCTTCTGATCTAAGCGGACTGTTAAAAGCACGTTACAGCTAGATTGTGCTTGTGAATTGTGTACAGCTGATTGTTCTAAAAAGTTCTAGAAGCAATAAAGTTTGTGTTCCATCCTGACAAGTGACTTTTTACTTGAACTTTTTACACCAACTGGACTTTAGAACGACGAACCCCAGGAGAAACAGAGTAGTTTCGGAACATTATGCTTTTTTAATTTCAAGAGCATAATGCCTCATTGATTTCAAAAGCAGAAATCATTTTATGCGGGAGAAACTCGTATATACAAATGTATTGCAGAAAATAAAATTTTTCCAGAAAATTGAATTCTAAATTTTTTCTTAAATGATCTAAAATTGGACATTAAAGTGCGCATTTAAAATAATCTACTTGTTAAATTGATTTCATTTTCATTTATTTTCTTAGTTGAAACTCTAATTAAGGTAACGTAATCATAAAAAGTGCAATTTAAAATTTCAACTTTAAAATTTCAATTCACGAGACATTACAGATACTTTTTTAATTCTTAATTTACAGATTTCCTTTCAAAAGATGTTAATTATTTCAGGAAATACGATGGCAGTAAGCGTACAAGTTACAGATAAAATGTGTCCCATTAATCAACTATCAAAAAGCGTAATAATGTCTATCTAAATACACGTAGTTCATTAAGAAAAAGCTAAGTAAATTGAGTTTTACTTAGCTCAGGTAAAAATGCCAACGTTTATTATTTAAGATGGTTGGTCACCACTGTCATTCGTTAATCACTGTTTTTACGTGATTAAAATTATAGCCACATCAGATTGTGAATCACAAATGGCTAACGGTGCCAAATGGTTATTTCGTAAACTGTTAATCAGAGACACTTATAGTTCCTATTTCAAAAATGCTTTAAATTGTATAATCTATCATATAGGGTGCATCACAATTCCCTTCCGGGCTTTGGAAAGCTTATAAAAAAGATAAATTACCAATACAGCAACAAAGTTGACTTTATTGGTGAAAGAAATGTTACAAGTTTTATTTCACAGAGGCCCAATATGTGAACCTTTCGTGACAGCGACGTGTTACTGCAATTTTGTCGGTGGTGGGGTTTCGGGAGGGCAGTTAGTTTGTCATATCATCAGCATCACGAAACAAGGACGGAGTATACGAGAGGCGGAGGGGCGACCGCCCCATTTGAGAAGAAGAAATTAATGCAAATGATCCTATTTTACTTCCATAAAATGATTGTATATGTAAATCTTTTAACTAACCGCACCCACTGACAAATTAACTGCCCCCAATCCCCGACAAAATTGCATTAATCCATCACTGTCACAAAAGGTGCACATATTGGACGTTTGTGTAATAACACTTGTAACATTTCTTTCTCCAATAAAGTCAATTTTCTTGCTGTATTGTTAATATATATGTTACAATTAAAGCCCGAAATCAGTCAAAACCCGAATTAACTAGGAAAAACGCGTTCTATCTGAGAGCGTTTTACAAAACCCGAATTAACCAGGCAAAACTCGTTCTCACTGACAGAGCTCAGGAAAATACGTTTTCCCAAGTGAATTTCGGAATGTTAATGCTTTATGCACTAAAAATTGGGAAAATAGATTTCTTGAAAAATTACAGTTGTTAGATAAGAAACAAAATAACTTTAATGTTATAACAAGTGATGAGTACGGACGAGGGTCAGTTGCATCTGCGCCAATCAAATCGATGGGGAGTTCATTCGTAATACTTATCTTGCTCCCCCCTCGGAAATATGCTAACGCTGGCCCCTTGCGAGACCCAAAGAACGTCAATGGATCCGGCCACCGCTGTAGGTGGGGGGGGGGGCTCAAAAATATTCTACTGCTGGCCGTTTGCGAGACACTCCCCCCAAAAAAACATCACTGGGTCAGGCCTCCGATGTAGGGGGGGGGAGGGGTGGCTCAAAAATAAGCTACCGCTGGCCCTTTGCAAGACCCCCCCCCCAAAACAAAGAACAACTTGTTATATAACATATCGTTCAAATAATGCAATAATTTTTAATAGGTGTAAAAATTATTGTCTAACAAATTAATCAAAACCCGAATAAATCGGGTTTTCCCTGGTTAATTCGGATTTTGCCTAGAGCTTTCAGTTAAAACGCGTTTTTCCTAGTTAATTCGGATTTTGATTGATATCTGGTTTTCATGGTAACATATATATATATTTTAAAGCTTTCCAAACCCGCGGGAGAATTGTGATACACCCTGTATAAGAAACAACGGAAGTCAAAAAATCCATTTATATAAAGATTACGAAATTTAAATTTTTATATCTTCCCCCGTCCTTTGAATTCGAGTTACATATAGAAAAATATTCCTTATACAATTTCGCGCAGAATTTAAGAAATGATCGTCCTTTTACGACCAAAATTCCCCAACTTGTGAAGCAGAAAAATTTTAAGTCACTTTTCCAAGTTTAAAAATGTCCCGTTACGGTAAACTGTTAGGACTAGATAAATATTAAAATTTTAAATCAGAGGTTTTAATTTCATTTTCTGGCGTAATGCAGAGAAAGGTATCAAAACTAATTTTTGATTATCAATCTTTAAGCAGAGGTTTATAGTCAGGCTCTATAAAAATCAAATCGGAGTTTTTTGATTTGAATGACTGATCAATGGCCACGTACATAATTTTTTCTCAAATTCATTCGGTACACAACTTCTATTTCGCAGCTCGAAAAGTGCTATAACTTTAATCAGCTGTAACTCGGTGAATTGTAGAAGTACGATTTTATTCTTAATTGTGCATGAAATTGCATAATTTTTTTTTTTTTTTTACATCTGCGTAGAACGTCCTACGACACACGTCTTTAGGTTGAAACTATCGAAAATATCAAAATCACCAAAATAAAAACTCACTTGAAATTATCAAAAAAGCTACAGAGAAGTATGCTTATTTATTTATGTCAGCCAACGAAGCCCTTTTTAAAATGAAAAATTATCATTCTTGAATTATTGAGCTCGGTTTAATTTGTAATATCTCAAATAATGAGAGCATGAAGTCACAGATGATGAAAAGAAAGCCAAAACATCTTCATCAGGAAACTCTGTATATAACTCGTAACTTTTAGTTATACATTAGCATAAAATCTAATTTTTAAAAATGAAAATGCCAATTTCTTATAAAAGAAACTTTTTCTATAAATATGTTACTATGGCGCATGTCTCTCTAACTTACTGAAGCTGACTTCGATGACGTAACATATCTTTTACTTCCAATATATGCAATAATTTAATACAGCTACCATAAATATCATCTGAATCACCTATCGAAACTCCACACAATAAAAAGAAAAGATTACATTTTTGACGAAATAAAATATTCACACATAATTCTACACACTAAATCAAATCCCCCTAAGCATTCGTTAAATATTTCGAACTCTTTACCCAGATCTAAAAATAAGAAAAAAGCATATTAAGAAGCCACACACTTACACACACACACACACACACATATATAGATATAGTAAAAAAAATCTGGGTGTGTAGAATTAAAGTTTCAGAGTTTGGCAGCAGAACATCTGGTTTGAGGACCACACCTGTGTTGCTATAGTAACGGAAGTTTAGCTCCTTTGTTGATTTTTTCTTTTTTTCGTTTTCAGAGGGGTTCGTTACTTTGTATAGTATAGTATAGCACATCAGCTGTTAATGTATATATATATATATATATATATATATATATATATTAAATTGTATTTTATTTCTTTATTTCTTTTGCGTGTGCGCATTTGCATAGACACAGACATGCAGTGTTTTTTTAATTCTTTCTTACAATGACGCGTGAACGCGCACTATTGTAGAGGAATATACTTGGCGCGATGCTTACATCTCTTTAGTGTTTTTATTAAAATATAAAATAAAATTCAATAAAAATCCGAATTCCATTAAATTTCGTACTAGCGCTTTTTTAATAAAAAGATGAATTTGAGATTTTTAGAAAATCTAAAATGTAGAATTTTTTTTTAGTTATGGTATTCAAGTATACGATTAAAAGTATCTGAAATACTTTATTTTATACAGAAACGCAAATATTATATTTTTTTATCAGTTTATAGAAAAGGTCTGTATTTCGGTTAGGCATCAGATGTAATCTTATGTTTTTACAAGTAAACAGAACAAAATTGCATTTTTTTCAGTTTGTCTATAGTAAAGGATAAGCTAACTTGGACACTGTTTTCATATCCATAAACATATGTTCCATTTTGTTGTACACATATTGAAATGATTATACATAAAATATTAAAACTAGGAAAGAATTAGAATAATAATTCAATAGGAATAAAAATAAATGATTAAAATATTGATAGAAACTACACTTTCTTATAAAGAATTTCGCTACGTTTTAGTACGTAGTATTCGAGAAATTCTGATAGATATTTTATAGACACGCACAAACATACACCAAAAAAATTTTGAATTGCTCTGTTAGCAGTTTTCTTTTAACATAATTTTATTTATTTTATAATTCAAGCGATCACTTCTATAGTTTTGAAATAACCAATGAAAACCCCATTTTTTCTGTCGTTTAAGTTCTTAAAATTTGTTTAATGCAAATACACAGAAATGCAATTTTTCTTGTTTTAGAAATAAAATCAACTTAAGCGTTCATGATCTGCTTTTTTTTTTTTTTTACCTGGATATACGAGCCTGGAAAGATGCAAGTGAAAATATTAGAAAAACAGACTGTAATGTAGGGTTTTATAGAGTTTTATTTAAAATATTATCTGTTGTTTTGAGAAATGATTCAGATTTTGTAGATGTCTCTTTTAAAATTATTAATTTCCGACTTTAGTATTATGAATAATTTATAAAATTTTTAAGAAATATTCAAAAGTATAGATTATCACTAAAATGTATAAGATTATCACTAAAATTTTAGCAACTTTAACGCTCTGGGAAACCAGAAGTATCATTAATCGGGAAATGAAAATGAGAACACGGACTAATTCTTATGACTTGATTACATTAAAAGTAAATATGCTATAGATATTTGATTTTACTTTTTGCGAAAATCTTAAACATTTTCAGGAAAAAATACTGTTTAATTTTAAGAAATTATTTATAGAAATTCTTTATAATTTAATCCCAATTTATTTTATATTTACATAAATTAATTACAGATCCTTAAAAAAGTGTAAGAATGTGCTCGACGTTTGAAGTTGCTCAATTGGAATGAATATTTGTTGCTTTCAAATGCAAGTACTTTGCTTTTCTTCACATCCTGCATTAGTTTGAATCGTTTTAGGATTGCTTATTATATATACATCTAAAAAAGTACTGTTTACATAATTTGTGATCTCATGAGAATTTTCATTTAATGCATCTTGTTAGTCCAGTGCTTAGAAAGCATCCATCTACCCTTCTTGAACTGGCCACATTTCGATTATATTTAAATCTCGATCTAAATAATCGATCAAATTTTGCTTGGGTTTGTAATTCGAACGGGTACATATTTTTCACGTTAAATGTTTCCATTCTCTATTTCTATATCTCGATTCAATCGCACTAATCATAGACGTAACTTACCCATTCCTCCAAAGTTACGTGAATACAGTATAAAATGAAATTTGTAGTACCTAAATATTTTGTGTCACTAACATTGAATTAAAACCAAGGATCATTATAGTGTTTTTCATTACCAACTGACTGTACTGAACAATGGCTTAGAAGGCGGAAATTGAATGGCAGGAAGATGAATATTTTCAGAGAAACGTCTTGGTCAGTATGAAAATTACATGAATTTTAAGAATACTTTGAGTAAATTTACAACTCTAGTGGTAATGGGAGATATTACTTTATCAAAATGAAATTTTTTTGCGCAATTTTACTGAAATTTTAATATAGTACTATGCACCAACCTTTTCCACACTTTGAAGTTACCATTTTCGAAATTTTAAAATCATTAAAATTTATCGTTTTGCTCCTGATGTTGAACCTTTTTCCAAAATTTTAAATCCATTGTGGAGATGGAAGATTTTTTTTTGTTACTATTAAGATTTCTCACACTTACTATTAATGTTAGAAGACAACTTTACCGCACTATAATTTTTCCGATTTACAAAATTCGATTTTCTCGGCCCATCCTACTCCACGTTCTTTCCACTGGGCTAGCGAGAAAAAGCTACACAGTTTGAAAAGCCTCATAAGTTCACAGTGAACCCAAACAGTGATTTTATGGAATTATATTTAATAAGTATAATAAATAATGGAATTCAAGCTATTGGGATAAAAAATGAAAATTAAATAGATATATTGGTATTTTTTAATGCAGCAAATGATTAATAATCGATATTAACAGAATTTTCAAAAATCGAACATTTACAATTTACCGTGTTTACTCGCATAATAGTCGCCCTCGCATAACAGATGCACTGAAGCAAAAAATATAGATTTAGAGTTTCATTATTGTATAGTAGATTTCCCCCTTCATAATAGTCGCACCTAGACATTCACTATTAAAAATTTTCAAAAGAGTGCGACTAAAATGCAATAGTTGCTGAAAATTTATGTTCTACTTTAGGATCAAGTAAGTAATTTTTTGTAGTAGTTAGTTTTTTACTAGGATGGAAACTTCGCCGAAGCTCACTCACCAAATGTAAGGAATTTAATTCACATATAAATTCACACTATAAAAGCTAATGCGTGAAAATTAGCGGCTATCTCCTCAGGCTAACTCTAAAAATAATTGATAAAAAATGAGTTTGGGTTTAAAAATAGAGACTTTATCGCCATTTGGCACTATATAATTTATTTCATGAATACTTTTTAATAAAGACGTTTGTAAGGAGCTTTCTTAAATCGCTTCCAAATCTCTTACATTTAGTTTCCCATATTTTGTAAAAATTCCACAGTTTGATTTTGGAGATATTTTCTCTTCCTTGTATGGCGACATTGGCATAATTTTCGAAGAAAATTCTTGACAAAGCAAAAAGAAAAAAAAAATCCTTAAATATATTTATATCGTCTACTCCATCGCATCTTCATCGGATAAATAGAACAGAAATTTCAAAATAAAAATAAATGCTTCTCGTATGCACAAAATGAAGTTATAGCTCGCAATGTAATTATAAATATTTCTGCTGTGACTTTCAGAAGTGAAATAATTAAAAAAAACTAAAGAAATTCAATTTAACCAATAGAGAAACAAAAGACTTGTCAGCTACTTCAAAATCCATTCCGTGGAAATCTATCACGGTAATGCAAACACTGCATATGTACATACAAGAATTTCGGGTATGTACTTGCGTGAGAATTTCAACTTTTTCAATAAAATAGCTCTGTCACTAAATACCAGCCAAAAGGTTACAATTGGAGCAATTTTAATAGCGTTTTAAGATTAAATTTCTCAACTTCTATAGGGGGATGTCTGATTATTTTCACACAGGTTTCTATAGTGTATTTGTGACTGAATTAAATTCATTACATTCAGCAAGTGAGTTATGGGGAGGTTTTCTTTTAAAAATAATTTCTTGTAATAATAATTGGAAAAAGGGGAAAATACATAGCATTTTTTCAGAACATTTTCAATCTCTCCACATAAAGTAAGAAAATTTAAACTTTTTTGTTTAGAGTTATTTCTGTAAAAACTAATAAGAAACTTACAGTTTGGTCATGTGCACCATATAATTATAAAATTCGGAAATTATATTTTTTAAGCTCTCTAAACGGATATATTCAAGTGACTATCAAATTTCGAAACGGACACTGATACAAGAAAATTATCGCTACATTGCTAAAATTTTTGCTTAATTATCAAATGGATATAAAATTATTTCTAAATATTTGTGAAATATAATAAAACACACACAGTAACATTGACTTTTTATGACTTTATTTTTGCAGATACATTTCTATTGTTTTAAATTATGATTTGAAATTACATTAGGTAAACACATTAAATCTGACAGAATTATTTGAGACTATAACGATAAATAGAGTTCTGTACAAACTGAGATCCCTTTAAAGATGTTTGAATATGAAAACATCACAAATGTGAACATTAATGGCATCCCACAGCCAGAGGAACGTCGTAGTATACCTTAAAAAGCAGATACATAATTTTTTTTATTAGAGGCTTGATTCTCATGACTTTGGTGAGAAAAGTATAAATTGGAGAAAAAAAAAATGTAAAGCTCGAAACTGGGTCATTTTCTAATTATTAGGTTGTAACGAAAGTTCCCCGCCATCGTAAACATCGTCAGTACACAGTTCGCGTTGGCGTATTTGCTCATATTTTGTCAAACGATTTTTGGCATTTGAAAGAAAGAGACTTACTTTATAACACCATGTTATGAAATCTGCAAAAAAATATAGTTATCATTAAGTACAAGGTGTGTCAAATGGAACTATCACTCTAGAGGATTAGAACCATCATGTACTTCCAGTTGTGTTGCAAAAAGTCAGCCACAGAATATCAACGAATAATGAGTACAGCTTTAAATACTATTGTTGTATCACGTGACACTGTGTAGGTTTGGTACCGAAAGTTCAAAAGCAGTTATCTAAGGAGTTAGAAGTTAGTTTTTCAAGCAGATTTGGCGGAAAACTTTCGTTACAACCTGATATAAAGTATAATATAGTAGTTATGTACCAGCATCTATTAAAATCCATAAAAGAGTTTTCCAATATGCCTAGACTTGATGATCGATCAGTTCATATCATTCACTCTTAAAATTACAGGACATTTATACAGAAAATAATAACAAAATTACATTTCTACATTTAAATTACATTTATAGCATACTTTGAGGCTCGCAGCTGTAAAATCAAAACAGTGTCAAACGTAATCAGTGCGACTTTCTCTTTAAAAGTAGGCACCAATCACACAGAAACTACAAATGATGGGTTGTTCCACTAAATGTGGATACTATGATCCTCAGCTTTGGAGTTAATTACAACAGGCACGCAATATGAAAGAGGCATGTGACCTTTACATTATACGCACTGAGTTGCTCCACATTCTGCAGCAAGCATTAGGATTTACCTACAGGCACGACGGAATATTTCACGGCACGCACTAGAAGTCTTACAAACGCATTTCTCAATATGAATATGCGTTTATGCACATGCTCTTCCACACCCCTTTTCTTAAATGTATGCGAGTGTACTAGGGTGTTCACAAAAAGATTTGTAATATTTGATACAAGAAAGTCCGTTGTAGGTGTCATTTGAGGCGGTAAATGTAACAAAATTCGTTTAATGAGTGTCAGATAACAGGGTCTAATCATTGCTAGCAGCATTTACAGCAATGTGATTCTATAGATTTTCATGAAATTTCATTTAACACATTTTTCTTGCCATGAATAAAGCATATGCGGAACGGATCACTAAAAAGGGCCCCTAAAAAACATCCTGAGCTGCATTTAATTACCCACAACAGAAATTCCCCTTCATATTAAAGGAACTTATTTTCACATATAATAATTATAAAAATAGCAATATTTAATCGCCAAAATTGTTTTTAGATAAATCTTGATCTTAATCGGCGTGCAGGCATTTGAAGAATTTGCAATTTAGTTTTGAATTATCACGTTGAATTTTAGTTCACGAAAGCTCTTGCTATCAGTTCTCCAAACCAAGATCTTAGCTCCAGCAAGAATTGTTTTTCTCCGATTGCTCTGCCAAAATAAACTAGCTACACTTGGTAAACTAAATTGAACCGTGTGGTTCAATTATATTCATGTTGTGGTGCGTTGAATATGGGAAAGCACCTCGTAGAATTTTCCATCCTATAAAAATTTCTAAAAAAGCATTAAAACACTCCTCTTCTGAACAAACTTTTAAAAAAGTGGCCAAAAAAGTATCTGATATCATTGGAAGAGTCAACCCCTGTCTGCATTATTTAATGAGCATAAACTATGTCATTCCTAAAGAATGTGGAGTTTCTACAATTTCCAATATTCAGTAATGAACAACAGCCATTGTTTTCAAGTAAGTTCATAAAATTTTAACTAAAATGTCAGAAAAAAGCAGAAATTGAGAGGGCCCAGTCTTTTTTAATAGTTTAAACTCAATAAGTTAATTTGTCTTAAAATCTCTTCCTTAACGGTGCATTACTTCACATCTCCAACATTGCATTGCAATGTACGGAGTTAACAAACTATGCCCTCTCAATTTCTGAGTGATTTCGTTGCCATTGCGAGGTTTAACTACCACCAACACAGCTTGTGTCTAGAAAGTACTTTAGCTCTGTGACTGGTGACTGGCGATTAGATCAACCATGATCTTTTTGGTAGTTAAGTCAAATGATTGCAACGGCTGTACTTTTTCAGCTTTGAGGGTAGCAATCCCATTTGGAGGCCATTTAACCATACTTTTTTGCTATTTGAAGTGAAAGGGCTGAAATTGGGTGCTTTCGCGGCCCGACCAACATGCGTTAAAGGGTTAATCGGAATATCTTATTTCATCAAAAGTACTAAAGTAATGACACACATTTAGTGGAGGGTAGCTCCTCTGAGAGCTTCTACGTACTAATTCATCCATGCATAATAAACAAAGTCCTTTATAGTCTTCAAAGTGTAAAAATTTTGAGTCATAACTAATATAAAGCATGACGAAATATATAAAATCTGTATAGTAAAATAATTCAATAAAAGACATTTATCGAAAACATGATGGTTTCGGGTGGTAAAAACATGTTATACCTTCTTTAGCTACAAGAAAAATTTGCGCCATCTACATGATTAGAAATATTAGACCGAGTCAGAGCAAAAGTGCCGATGGTGGAACTTTTTTGTTATTGAAGAAAAGTGGGCATATTTTGCACCACGATCGTATTGTAGATAAGTTAGAGTTATTTTACGAATTTTTAAATTATTTTTAGCTTTAACTCCATTTTTTTTTCTTTAGTTTCCTTTGTTATTTTTATTCATTTGGGCTGAATTTGTAAGATATTGGTTTGAAATTGAAAAGAAATGGTTCAGAAGAAAAATTAAAACAATGTTATTCTAATTGCTGCTCAGTGCAAATTTGGACTCTTCTTATTTTTAAAATGAGAAAAAAATTACCTCTGAAAAACTTTTCTATCTAATCAGCGTTCCTACATTCTTGTTATCGGAATTCTTATGTGATAATTCAATTGTCCATTAACACTGATTGCTTCATTTCTATGCAAATGGGAAAATTTTTCGCCGCTTTCTAATACGTTAATAATTAGATAACTAGAGCAGGTATTTTTTACGTAATCTTAATTTTAAGTTCCTATATTCAAAAGAAATGGAAGTTTTTGAATTCCATTCACCGTGCGTGAGTATTGTAGCTTATTAAACTGTGTTAATAGTAAGTTTTGACTGTTAATATTGTCTACCTATCTTAGAAAGTATGCATTGCAGATTTTGGATTATCAGAATGAATGGAGAATATCCTGTGTTAATAGTAAGTTTTAACTGTTAATATTATGTCTACCTATCACAGGAAGTGTGCATTGCAGATTTTTGATTATAAGATTGAATTAAAAAAAATACCCTAATTAAAACAATATACACAGTACTTCACAAGTTTGTAACACATTTATTAATAGCGGCTTAATAGAGATTAGTTTGGAAACAACTAGCAATCCAAGGTCAAAATGCGTTTTTTTTTTCTGTACCAATTAATAAGTTAGTAATCGTAGCTTTCCCTTATTATGTTTCCTCATCGAAACATTAAGTGTCCAAAAAATTGCAACATTAATAATGAAATATATAATTAGAAATTTTAATTCAGTAATGTTTCGTAAAAATTCCTTAAATTTTAGCAAAACAAAATTTGAAAATCACATTAACACTTCTAAACATTTTTATTACTATTATTACAGCCAATATTAACAGTATTATTAAATGGTACAAGAAGACATCATTTTTATCCCTTCATTTCTAGGTAATTCCGAATGGTTTGATGAAAATCAAATATTAAAAATATTTTAATTTAAAATATCATTGCCATTTTAAATAAATTAGCTAAAATAACAAATTCTCAATAAGTAAATAAATAAATAAATCGGTGTAATAAGTGAGTTTTATCACAAAGCATGGAATAAGCATTTTAAAAGCAATTTCTACAATGTTTTTGATCCCACTGCCCTGCACTTCAAATCTTACGTTGTAAAGAATGTAATAAAAAATTAATATTCTATATATCCTTATAGTATTCATATCAGCGAATCCCGTATAAGTTGAATCTATAAAATGCATTATTAAATTTTAAAGGAAAATTTAAACAGATTTCTTTTTTTTAAACATAACATTTTGCAATTTAAATTTAACAAGAGGATACCATCTTATCTAGCGATTCTCAACCGGTGGGCCGCCCCCCTCCCAAGAGGTGCGCAGAGCGTTTTGCAGGGGGGGGGTGCAAGAAAAACTAAAGAGCAAGTATTGATGCATGTTTTAAAAAAAAATCATCTTATTTATTCTCATTTATACTCAAAAATATACCCATTTTCGATTAAAATGTTAATTCAAACTTTACTGATAACATTATTTTGTAGAAAATTCGACTTAATTTTCATTTTTAAAGAATAAAAAACTGAATGTATGCTGAAAATGTGAGGGGAGGTGCCGACACCGTAATTTAGCCTTTGTTGGGGGGGGGGGGGACGTTAAAAGGTTGAGAACCGCTGATCTTATCCATGAAGTTTTTTTCAAGTCGCAACTACTTTTACATTATAAACTTTAGATGTGTAATGCACAATCTGAAAAAAAAAAGTGATACAAAGTAATGCACATTATCCACCCCCAACAATACACTGAATAGAACCCGCTTTGGGAAACTTACCGCCTTCAAAAGAGGCGTCGAAAACCAGGTGCCCCTTTTTGGCTTTACCACTATGACCAGGTGGTCTCATGACCAGGCGTGCAACATTTTTAACCTCTCCCGCATTTTCGCCATCGCTGCTGCTGCTCTCTGAAAAATAAAATCAAACCATCAATTCAATTTAATTGGTCACGGAAAATATATCAAGGATTGAAATTATTAAAAAAAAGAAGAAAGAAGTTATTTATTCTAATGGGGAAACTTATCGTATATTTATATAGTATTTATTCTAAAAGTAACTAGTGAAGGTAAAATTATTACCTTTAGGACTTCTCTATATTAAGTGATAATAACTTTCTAGGCATTTTCCCAACCTCTTAACAGTTCCCTCAGTGCATATGATCAAGATGTTGAAAAAATTGAGTTTTAAAAAACATAAAGTGAAAGAAAATATTTAAGTAATTCATGTAAAAAACGAAAGAAATTTATTTAAAACATTGCGAAAATGAAATCAATACTAAAAGATCACAATGGTACTGTCAGCAATGTCATCATGATTCGAAAATTCAATAAATCTCTCCAAGAACCTCTATATCAAGAAATCTATACAGCTCTTAAATCGTGCCTTACACCGCTATGGGTCATCCTGACGCACGTCCAAAGGATCTTAATATTCACAATCTGTGCATTGGTATGCATTTTTGGGATACTTTTAGTACAAGTCTATTGCATTTAGAACAGGAAAGTAATGATTATTGTAATTTATAATGTATTGTCACTAGGAATCCACCAAAATGTAAAATTTTAAAGTTCCAGTGTGATTGATGTGAACAAAAAATTGATCAGAAAATTTGTAAAAGTGAAACTGTATCCGTTAGAACAGTAAAGCTCAATAATAGATTTTGTAAAGGGATTAATATTCAAAAATGACGTAATAGATATATTTTTGACGTAATACCCGTAGATATATACAGATCTTATAAAACTATTCAGTCGTAAATTAAATTCTGGATGTTAGACTCTACACTTTCGCACTATCGTGTAAAACCAAAAACAGAGAATTTGAGACCTTCAGCATCAAACTAGAATTAAATATAGTGTATTTAACGCAATAAGGCTTTGAAAACCAAGCCACATAACAATTAGAGGCACGAAATTCCTGATTATCTCTTATATTCTTATGTCCTTGATTTATACTTCGATGTGCACTCGTACATTTAATCTTTCAAAAGTAAGCGGTAATGATTTACAGAGGTACGTCGTGATAATTAAATATCTAAAAAGTCACGAATTTTAATGCTACACTGAAAAAAATGTTTTGTTGAATCAGCAAAATTTTTGTTAATTCAACGAAATATATTGATAACTTAATAGAAATTTTGGTAAAATAAACAGAATTATTCGGTTGTAACAGCACCAACCAAACTTTTGATAAATCAACAAAACTTTGTTCAATTCAACAAAATTTTGTTCAATTTAAATAAATATTTTTCCCATCTACAGTTTCATTTTAAGGTTAGATAATTAAATATTTCATCATTAGATAAATGTTCACTAATTTAAATTCATCTTGAATGCAGGAATACTTCATATTTAACCCACAGCAGTGAAGTTATCAAAGAAGATAATAAATACATGTAGATTTATTTATTCCCATAAAGTTATTTACCATTCGTGCATTCAAATCCCAGCTCAAAATCGAAAATATTTACAGTAAACACACACGAATTTCAAATATCCACATAGCTTTTAAGCAGCAAAGAAACTACCGTTTTTTGAAAGCGGTGTTTATTATTAATAAGCGGGGATTATTCTATTATACAGGATCACATTGACTATACTTACAACATTGGTAAATTGAAAGTGTATTATATTAAGCGGGATATCCTTTCAACCGATAATCTGTTAAGTTTGGTCGACTATACATTTACCTTTTAAATAAATAGATAAATGTTCAATTACTGTAAATTTACCTTTAGCATAGGAATTTTTCAGATTTAACCCACTGCAATGAAGGTATCAAAGACGATAATATATACATCCCGAATTGTTTATCTACTTTCCCATTATGTTATTTAGCATTCTCTCATTCTTATCCCCGCTCCAAATTGAAAATATTTACAGCAAACACACACGAATTTTAAATATCCATCATGGCTGTTAAGCAGCAAGAAAATTACCGTTATTTAAAATGTCAAGAACCAATTTGAGCCCGAGAAACTCAAATAAATACACATGTTTGCATGTTGTACACCAATTTTCTCATTTACATAAAGAGTAAAATTTCTACCTCTACATTGTCTTCTCTGGTGGAGCAAGCTGAACCGCACGCAAGCCCCACCGCACTTCGCTTTGGTGGATCTATGAAAACATTTATAAGCCTGTTAAAATCGATTCTTTCTCATGAATGAAAACTTGGGGAGCGTGACAAATTTCTACTAATTAAATATTCAGGATAGTTTTGGTAAACATTTTTGTACTTCTCACAGAAGCATGAATATTTATTGAAGTTCTGAAGCAAATTATATTTTAAACTCTTGCTCCGGAAATTAATTAAATGCTGTAAAGCGGTGCAATCGATGGATTTTAAAATACTAAAATTTCTCGCGCATTTATTAACTTAGATATGATTAACTGGGATCATCAAGAATAACCGCCACCATTTGCATTACATGAAGAATTAGAAAAGGTTTAGTGGAATGAAAGATAAGTTCTTTCGCTAATATTTCATTTTACAGTTGCTTAGTTGACAGGTTTTACAATTCAGTTTTACTGGAACACATATTTGTTTTTACAAATTAAGAGCTACTCCAGCAGATCTCTGTTTTTCTATCTAATTATATAGTAATAGAGTACGTTTCGTTAAATTAAAAAAAAAACGCTAACACATTTTATTTATGTTGTACAGGCTCTTTTCCTGGATGAAAATTTTAGTCTGGAGGGCAATATTACATGGTATACAAACTGAATTGGTGACGAAGTAAATATTATTAAAAAATAAAAAAATGGTTAGCGAAATGCATTTTTGTTTCAATGTTTCATGTTTCAAGTTATTCAATTATTGATTTTCAAATGTATTTCATTCGTAGATAACCATTTTAGAAGACTGCCATCTTTAATTCTAAATACAAAACATTGTATTTTCTGTGATTTAATAAATTTATTTATATTAATCCCTGTAAAATTCGTAGGTTAAGCCCTATTTAACACAAATTCTGCATTTCTAATTAAAAGGTCAGTTAAAGGGCTTTGAAAGTTATGGTTAAGATTAAACAAATTATACAGGGTGTATCTAAATTGCTTAAACAAAATATTATAGGAGATAGCGCAAATAATAAGGAATCAGAATCACATAGCAATGGTCAAATACGTTGTCTTCATATAGCTGTTAATAATCACTGCTGAAAAACAGTGCTGAAGCAGCAGTGAACTTTCCGACCATTGTTTGTCAAAAGCTAACGTATTTTTCTCAGAAAGCATGTTAATAAAATTCGTAGTTTAAAATTTCTACTTTATTTATTGGATGGGATTTTTGGAGACAAGCCATTGTATACGAAACTTGCTTAAGAAATTTGGTAAACACTTCAAAACTTTTCCTAAAATGATTATTAATAGCTACATGAAGACAACCTTTTTGACCCCACATTGCTATGTGATTCTGATTCCATATTATTTGTCCTATCTCCCATAATATTTTGTTGAAACAATTTAGATACACCCTGTATAGCAGAATAATTTTCAAAAGTTAGTGGAGTGAAAAAGATATTTCTAAACTTTTGTACTGGAGTTATTTAACTAATAATTTTTATAATTCAGTTCCATTGCAAATATATCTTCAAATTCCATTGCAAATATATCGAAACAAAACTTTTTTGGAAGCTTCCTGTTTCTATGTTAAAGAAATTCACATCAACGAAACAAAAAAATTACATTCAATAAACTTATGTATTAACTCCTTTACTAACTAGTAGAAACCCTTTGATGCTTGGATTAATATCAATAAACGGTCAAAAAAGTACCTATTTTTTTATTCCAAAAATATTGTATAAAAATAAGTGTGTAAGCAATATATGCATTAATTTTAAGGTTTTTGACATTTTGACATAAAAAAAATTTCCGTGCATAAGAATGAAATTCTCTAATATTTTTGGCGCATAACTTTTGGACTCTCCAGCCCGGAAATGTAACATTAGAGAGATGGAGGGGCTAAACTTGTTGTAACCGCTTTATATAACATGTTAGTTGGTTCAGCCCAGCTCACTGGCGGATTGTTGGCGTAGCTGGCTGGTAAAATCCTTCCCTTTGAGAATAATTTTTGAAGCCTTAATCGATAGGCTATATTCTTAAAGATAATACTGAAATATCATAATACTTTTATTTAGTAACATCGTCGATAATGTCTCAAACAGATACAAAAATAATCGTTAACTATAATAAATACTTTTTTGATATAAAATTGGCAACTCTTAACATAATATCGTAATTAAATAGCGCATAACAATATAAATGTAATATGGAAACTTTTTCGCAGCATTATTTTCTTGATTAAAATCAAGAAAACAATTCGACAGCATTCCGCCAATCAAGAAAACATAACAAACAAACAAAAAAAAAATTCCATTATAAAATGCTTTAAACGACAATTGCATGCAATCAAATGGAAGATACTTTTTAAGTTTTTATCCACTTTAAGTACATTCCAAAATCTGATGACCAGAATCATGGATAATATAGAATAGTAAAGATAGACTTGGAAATCAAATTTGGATCACAGTATCACTTAAGTTACGAATTCACGTTCAGATAAATAACCCTACTAGCAATTTTGCTCGGACCATCATCGGCTGGCTACGTGGCCGGTGGTAGCCCGAACAAAATTGCTATTAGGAAAGTGACATCTACTTACAAAATTCTAGATATTGGATGATTTTTGTCGCCATGAAAATACATATCACGAATTGATTTTTTTTTTTTTAAGATTTTCCAAATTTTAGTTCTTTGAAAAGATAAATAATTATTTTCAGAATTTTTCTGGTCTTCTGCTGCAGATCAGCCCATTTTGATAAAGTGCAGTATGTGAACGACGCAGTTGAATGTCTCACGTGGGCGAAAGTTGCACCACTCAGTGTTCAGATGCAGCCATTCAAAACCAGAAGCTATGCATTAAACAAAAGGGGGAAAATCTTATTGAACCTTAAAAACGGGATTTCATAGCTTTAAACATGAGTTTAATATTTAAAAAAAAAAACATTTTTTTCTTTTTTTTTTTTAAATATTCTCCTCTTTCAGAAAAATTAGCACGTATCCCAGGTCTAGCAGTAGAAATTTTAAGAGATTAAGCTTTAACAAAAGCATTTCTACTCATAAAATTTGCACCGAGATACGATGCAAGTACATACGAGCTATTAACAGCAATTTATTTATCCCAAACATGAGAAAATAAACATCGAAGTACAGACTAAACAGCAAGTAAAAGAATAAAAACACCATCATATTTATTTCATTTTTTCTATATTTCTATTCTAGCTATTTGCATTATAAGGATGAAAAGATAGATTTATTTTTTGACAAAAAATTGTTTTAAATTGATTTGTAGAACTATTGTAAGTATTTTTGTTTTTGGAAATATGTGAGTAGAATAAAATACATTTTAAACTAATTGCTGATCCAAACCTTCAAATCATCATTAGCGAATAGAGCAAGTACTAACATACGCTAGGAGCAGTTCGCACATTTTAATTTAATACAAAAGGTAGAAAACAAAGAAACTGGAAGTGCTATAATCGATGTTACAAACATACACATTATATATCAGAATAAAAAATGTAATCTAATTAAACTATTTAACTGTGTCAATTATTTAATTTAAACTAGAAAAACTCATATTTTCACATTTTACAGTAGAAGAAAAGCTTTTTTTTTTTCTTAAAAATAAAATTGCATTCTAATAATAAAGCAATTGTAATTTTTCCTTTTACAAAAAGTAAAAAAAGGCTCGCTTAACTGCAAATATGTAAAAACAATTTTAACTTCTGCTCATTCTTGTTTAAATGTTCAAAACAGTTCTGAAAAAAGCTTTTAAAAATTAATATTCGTTTTAGCTGTAAAAAATTAATTGTAGTCGCCATATTTTTTCAAGCTTCAGTTCTTTGAATTATTATTACCCTCACAAAGCAAAAATTAAAAGTAAAGTACCTCTAAAATCTCCATGTGCAACAGCGAATTTTAATTCCAAATGTCGCTGGACTTTTTCAAAGTACTTAATGAGCATTTAGATTACTTTTCTTTGTAATGGATAATTCTTAGTTATAGCTTTGCTTTAATTGAAACAATCACTTTTAATTACAGTCTAGATAATTCACAATAAAATATTTATATTAAGCTCGAAAATGTCCTTTGCTTAATTGGTTCAGGATTTTTGTTCCTGGTGAAAAGTCAGTTTCAATTACGCAAAAAATATAAAAAAGAAATAAAAATAAGGTTTTAGCTTCGAATATCGATTTTTTTGTTCGGAAATGCAGAACACTCTTAAAATACATTCATTTCACACTCTCGAGAATCGTATAAACCGATTGTTAGACAGCATATTTTTCTGCAGCTTTCCTTAATTTTAATTTTTTTTCACAAGTAAATGTAAGAAAACTATCAACATGCGAGCTGAACTCTAATTATATTAAAAGGCACTAATTCTCCAGAAACATTTAGTTAGCATTATGATAACATATGCATATGCATAATGCATACGCATTAATCATATTAATGTGTAAACTTAAAATTATATAACATTACGCAAGTTAAAAAATGAGTACCTTGTTGAAAAAACTAATTAGAAAAATAAAAAGAAAGAAAACAAAACAAAAGAAACTCCTAACTATTCTATTGAAATTTTGTGAAGTTCAAAATAAATAGTGTAATATTTTACAACAAAGTAATTCAAGAGTTTTGTGTTTCTTTTGATTAGCTGTAATACAACTTGATACTTAATTTTTTCTTGTGATTTCTGTTAACTTAAATATTACATATAGATTATCTTGGCCGTAATTAGATTAAATAACCACTTCCATTTTTAATACACAAGCACTTATAAAGTCCAATAAATAAATAAGTATACGATTAACAAATTTAACAACCCCACTCAGTTTTATAAGCCTATTCAGAAACACCACGTAGGGATTGACCTCATAACGTTTATGAATACGCCAATATTTAATTATGTAAACATTTTCGGATTAAATATTCTAATACTGAAGTACACCGATGTTTAAACATGCGATAATTTATGTTGCCTTAAAAACAATGTAATTCCTATGATATTTCTAAACATCCTAAGAAAACGGCAAGGAGCTTTAAATAAACATTGAAACAAACACCGCCATTATTGAATTACATCGTCCACTGAGATTCAGAGTACACATGCACCATGTAATATATATTCTAAAGTTCGTGATGCAAACATTCAGGAATTCTATTCAAAAACCATTTGCACCCTAAACAGCGTGTGTTACTGTTTCACTCAAAGTATGAAGCCCATTAACCTTTTAAAACTTTATGCAACGTTTTATATCTTAAAAGTAGCGTGCCTTGGAAGAGATGCTTATGTTTTATTTATAATCATGGTGTCACGACCTGAATTTCAGTGAACAACAAGAGATATTGTTATAAATGAATCACGCGATTGTTTTGCGGATTGTTTGGTTCACTCGACCTGAAGTGTTGATCGATTCTGTGTGAAAACAATTCTAAAACTTGTGAATTTAGTGAATTAAACGTTGTTGTTCAATCGAACGGTATTTTGTTTCGGCAATTGGAAAACTTGCTTGATTCAAGAAATGAGAAAAGAATATATATACAATTTACATAAAATTGCAGAATATTAGCTCACAACAAAAATAGGCTAGTTATTGCTAGTTACTGCTATATCTTCTAGATTTTCGGACTACAGTATTCTTTGTAATGCTAGCTAGCAACAAATGCTAAATAGCTAGCTTATACAGCAACAACATGAGAAGCTATAGATACAGGCATTTCATGTTTATTTGTTGTTTAAGTTTTCTCCAAAGCATGGAGAAGTGCGCACCTTAATAAGGTATTAAGTGGTTTTTTTATGCTTTCCAGCTTGATATGCTGTGTAGCCAGCTCATGCAGAAATATCATGAAGAGCTATATACCAGTAAGTTCTAATTAGCTATACAAGCTTCTTCCAATCATGGGGATGTAGTTACCTTAACGAGCTATTGCATATATGCTTTTTTATTCTTTGCTAGCCTAATATGCTATGTATGCAGCTTAAGTAAAAATAGCATTTCATAATGTGTGCCAGTAAGAAGTGCTAATTTGTTTCACAAAGTTTCTTCCAATCACGACAAGGTACCTCAATGAGAAATTATATGCTTGTTAAACTTTTTTTATTTGAAGTCAATAGCAGAAAAAATGGCAGAATAGCAGAAAGAATGGAAAAATAGCAGAAAGAATTGCAGAACAGCAGAAAGTGCACGCATGAACCGTTAAAAATAATCTGAAAGTTCAGGATACTTCTAGACTTGATTTCTAGACTTCTAGACTATGACTCAGGGAAATGACCGTCATCCCATGAAATGGTAATTCACCGTTAAAAGAAGATAATATTTTAACTTCCAGAAATTTCATATGAAAACGGTAAATTTCTGTATTTCGTTGGTTTATTGCATTTTGTAAGTAGTTTTGAAAATTTAATTTTCGTTACTCATATTCATCTGGAAAGAAATATCGACATCAAACGTGCTTTTATTCGTAATTATATAGTAAACTATAATTAATTAATAATTTAATAAAGAATTCACTTTAAAAACAAACGGTGTTTCGATTCACATTCATAAATTTTGGAACGGCTAGAAATTCATTTCTGTTCTTTTGTTTCGAATAGCGAACAAAAATCAGTAACATAATAAATTTCAGATATTTTTAGCAGGCAATGTTATTGTTTCCTTTTTTTCTCAATTGCCTGTATGTTTGTATAAAACTCTAAGCCAGTCGGTCAAGTATCTTAAGAGTAGAGGTTGAACATACATTTGCGAAAATTGAAATTAATTTCTTTGCCAACCCAATAATTTTACTATGTTATTAAGAACTGTACAGCACTTTGTCATTAATTTCAAATTGCAAATTTGACGAAAAGAAATTCCTCTATCGAATTGCCATTCTGAGACGAAAATAACCTTCACTTGAATCTTTGAGAACGATTCAAGTGAAGCTGCTTCTCAAATTAGTCAAATGGCGTATAGTGGAAAAGAGCAGCGATCTCTCATTTCGTAGGTTTTGGGTTCGATTTCAATGCGAGCAAAGTAAAGAAATGTTAAAAATTTTATTCTGTAGCCCCAGTTAGATAATGCAGAAGTATCTAAGATTTGTTAATTAAGATCAACATTTAGACTGTATAAAAGGATTTACATTATTTGGAAGAATTTTAATAAAAAACAGCAATAAAAAACATCTGTTGGTTGTTAATTACTGCTAGAATAGCAGTAAGTTCAATAAAGTGATGGTCTTGATTGCTGCTACGTCAGCAAAATATTTAAGCAACACAAGCTTTATTATTCATGCTGGACAAGCAGTAAAAGTGTCCAATACAGAAAATGGCTGGGTGATGATTCTGGTGGAACTAGCAAGTATTTATGGGGATATACGCATTTTTGTTCTTGTTGGGATACAGCATTTAATGCTAGTCCAGCAAACAAATACCAGCATGAATTTTTACTTGCAGGGAAAATCAATTTTTAACGTGTTTTCTACAAAAGCCGAATGTCTTGCAAAAATACTCGTAAACACCACACTAATTTTACAGGTATTAAAATTCGTTATGAGTATTTATTAGTTTTTACACAACCAGTATTGTGTTCCACTTGAACAGATTACAATACACTTGCTAAAACAAAAAACATTCTGTATATTAGCCAAATGAATTCTCCGAAGCTTTCCTTATATACTTAAAATCGAACAAGGTACGCAGCTTTGCAATTAATGCATTTTATTAGTCTCTATTCGTTAAATAGCCCCAACATTTGCCCTGGTGGCGACTTTTGGCATTATTATGATTATTATATTTTATTTAGAAATCGAAGTCCCGCCATTATTTACGGCCATCAAATATGGTTATGTGTTGTTCAGTACTTTAATCGAATGACGCCTCATAATAACTCATTTTATTTTATAATCACCCTGTACATGAATTAATTAATAGAAGAGATAAATATTAAATAATATTACTAAAAATAAAATAAAAATATTAAAATGTTTGCAAACTTTCTCTTAGTAAACTATTTCTTTTTTTATTTTGAGTTTATACAAATTAATAACTCAAATAGAAACTCAAACCAAATTTACTTTGCCTCTTTCATTTAATTTTCTCTTTTTATTTGTTACCATGCATATTTTGCAAATAACTGTATAAATTTGAAAATGAAAAGTGCTTTTTGACTTAAAGATAATTGATTTATTAAATAAATATTCATTCATAATGTTTTACTTTTTCTTCAAATTAGATTTTTTTAAGAATTGTGTTTTCATTTAAGAGCAATGGCTTTAAAGTAATGGCCCCATTATTAAAAATTCATCTCTAGTTATTAACTTAAGCGAGGTGATCTACTTAATATGCTTTAGTAGTTACTCAGCACTTAAAAAAGTCTAATTTTCTTTCTAAACAAAATGTCTTACAGAAATCTTTGCAATAGAGAAAAAAAAATTAATGATTATATCATAGAAACAGAAAATGTGTCATTTTGTTTAAAAAATTTCTCAATCTTATCTAATATAAACTTTAATGCCAGAGGACTGCGTCAATCTTAGTAGTATAGTTTAAATGGTTGTCAAATTACTATATATTTTAATTAAAATTGTCTTTCAAATAATACTTCTAAGCGATACACATTGAAATGTCAGAAGCTTATGCTACCAGTTCTCGTAACTAATCAAATCTCTTAATGAAAAAGTATCTCAAGTCTTTCATACTGTAAAGCAGGTTAATCAATGATCCAATTTTTTTTTCATTAAAATATAGCATTCTACCTTTCATCCTATCTACACGCCGAACTAGAGCTATCAAAATATTGTTAATTTTCATAAAAATACATACAAGTTGCTATTTTAGTTCTTTCATTTTTCACTCGAAGAAAGTAATTGATGTATCTGATTAAAATGCATTAAGATTAGATCAAGAAAGAAACGAAAAAAAAAAAACCCGATTAATTTATGCTTGTCCTTCTGAAGTCATTATTTAATTCTAATCTAACTGAAGATTAAAAAATGAAGGTAGCATAAAATGTTAATTACCAGTATCCAAAAAGAAAATGATTAATTTTAAATGAAAATCTAATAAAAATTAGAATACAGCCAACATGTAAATCACAATATTTTTTATTTTTTTTCAAATTTTATCCTGTTGCGCATACGGAGTTATTTCAGTAGCAAAATTAAAAGCTCGCAGTGCAACATTTTTTTTTCTTCAAAATAATGTGTAATAAATTAGTACGTTTTTTACGAACCCAAGAAATATGTTTATTTTAAATACCAGAATGTTTAGCATAAATCAAAAATTATAGGAAAATGCAACTTCTAAGTTTCTTTTAAATTAATTTCAGTTATGGTATACCTTGCAAAAATGCTAATGTTTATCTTATAATTCATTAAAATTACTAAAATCTAAATTGTACCTAATATTTTAATGGGTATTTTACAATTTAAATAAAGGCATCTGTAAAACAGTTGATAAATTTATGTCGGTTAAACTGTCGTCATTATTGTAGAAAATGTTTAAAACCTCAATAAAAGAATCTTACAGGTTTCTGAAAATCGTAATGGGTTGTTATTTTTACTGTCAGTTTTATTAACACAACAAGTACTTTAAATAAAATAACCGGAAGATTACTGAAAAGGGCATAAAAATGAATAATGTAAACTAGTTTCAACGTGTTTCATACGAAAGTGTTCCTTAACTTGTTTGTTTGTTTGTTTATGCAAATAACCTTCAATACGTAGCTTGAGTCTGATTATTGACTTACGATACATGAAGAATAAATTGTCCTTGTCGAAGCAATAAAAAAACAACTTATTTTTAATATTTTTTGAATAAACTGAATTAAATTGTTTTTAAAATAGCTTTTATGTTTTACTTAATACAACCACTTTACATTAAATGTCAATTTAAACAATATGTTTAATGCACGTGCGTAATTTTTAATTCAGATGCGCAGAATGGTAAATGCGTAATACTTATCATTTCTTTAAATTATTAAAGTATTGTTTCTGCGTTTTCTACGTTTATTTTAAAACAATTTAACATGTATCTACTATTTCTCGACACAAATTTTACTCTCACACACGCATATACAGGGTGGCCATAATTAAACTGCAAGTGTTCAAGGGGTGCTGGAGAGAAAACTACCAGGACTATTTCAGTGTAACTTGGTATCTACACGTTTCAGAACATACGCAAGTCAAATATGCAATTAAAAAAATCCGCCATTTTCACCCGATAGATGGCGCTATATTGTGTTTCAATGCTTACAGACGTCATATATGGAAATTTTAAGCCAACCGAACAGTGTAAAACCAGGACCACATTGAGTAATGGTCAATCATGACTCTGAATAATAAGGAACGTGCATTGTTAGTGAAGATATTCTAACAGAATGATAGCAATTAGTCAGCTACTCTGAAAGAATACCGGCGTATGAAACGATTAAGAAGAGGTCCAATGAGTGTCAACGTGAATAAATAATGGTTTAATTGTTTTCCAAAGCGTCTTTATGAATTGTTTAATTTGTGATCTTAATTTACGTTAATTTTGATTACATGTTACTGCAAAAATTTAATTACTGAAGCGAATTGTATGGAATTTTGATAAACTGTAAATGATGTTTTATATTGTTTATATGCCTCTTAGAATGTCACTATGCTCTGTCTATCGGTTTTGGAAGTTGTATATGCCACTGGTGAGCTTTGAAATACGGTACAGCGCCATCAATCGGGTGAAAATGACGGTTTTTTTTTTTTTTTTTCATATTTGACTTGCGCATGTTCTGAAACGTGTAGATACCAAATTTCACTGGAATATTCTCGGTAGTTTTCTCTCCAGCACCCCTTGACCATTTGCAGTTTAATTATGGCCACCCTGTATATATATTTATTTATTTAACGAACAATTTTTAAAATATGTAACTGTTTAAAAACACAAATAGAACATTTTGTTAAAAACACAAACAAAAGAATTGTATTAGCACTGTAAATACCATGTTTTTTCGAATGTGTGATTTTTAACAAAACGTTATATCTTTATCTTAACATTAAGAGTTAGGGAATTTTTAATAGTTTACTATTGTTTAGAAAAGAAGTTGAACCACGCACAAATATCCAAAAATCCTGACTTTTATACAAAAGAGTTTGATGCTGAGTTCTGCCTCTCAAAATGCCGCATAGGGCAAATCTAAGGTGACAAGGTACTTATTTTGTACACTTTTTGGAAACCATCTTCATCATAACTAACTCTGAACATTAGTAATGTTATGATTGGTGTAACTTCATTATGAAAAAGTACAATAATTACAGATGAAAATAATGTTCCTCATCGACTTTTTTGTGCATATACTTTTATAGCAATCGTATGCAAAACTCACAGTAAAGGCACTACTCTCAAAGTATAGCATATAACTCCTACTACGTAGTGCAGACACATACAATGATAACCATGTAGTCGAAAGCTCATCAACTACAGAATTTAGAAGATCGAGGGATTTTTTGTGGAAATTTCGTCTAATAATTGACTAGACGTAATTGATTGGAAATTTAGAATTGACTAGAAATTTCGTCTAATAATTGAAACTCTCAGAAGAGCTTTAGGGGCTCTCGAAAGTCCGTATAATCCCATATCAACGTAGAAAGTCTAATCATAGAAGACAAATTACATGAGAACCAAATAGTGTTATCCACTTCTACAGCTAATATATAGTGGACTCGCCCTACAATGCGATCTCTATCTTACGCGAGTTTTTCAAGAGTAACGTATCTCAGAGCTAACGATGCCCGAAACACGGCATATTTTGCGAACATTGAGAAGCGCGAACCGGATGTGAGGGATATGTATCTTTGTGATTGGCTACTGAAGAAGAGAGCCAATCAGCGAACGCCATTTCATTACTCGTAGCATCACTGAAGACCGAAGCACCCAAACCGTCACAGTCTAAGCCTGGCTTTATTCATCATTTTATCAGGGAAATGTTAATGCATAGTTAGTGAATGCAGTTTAAGGGGCGCTTAATGTAACAGGGTGTGTGCTTCAAAAAGCCGTACATACACCCTTTCTCGCAACGCGACATTTTTACTTACACGATGGGTTTTGGAACGTATCAATCGCGTAAGTAAAGACTGTATTATTCTCAAAAATTCTTAAATCACTTGGTTTCAACTTATTTTAACAGTAGTAGAGAGTACGACAGGCAACAATTACATTTTCTTGATATATTACATGCCTTTACGTACAGTAACAAGCCCACATACATGCAGAGAAAGTGCATAATTTTGATATTAAAAGTTTTTAATATTTACAAGAGTATAATCCAAATCTAGAAGCATTATTGTCGTTCTAAAAATATTTTCTGCGATTATATATAATGAATTTCCAAATGCCTTTTATTTGTTAAATAATCTTCTCGTTTTGATTCCTTTTCAAAACGAAAATCATTTAGGATGAATAATTAAAGCAGGAGTGTTTGAAAATGGCGACATAAAGCTGAAAATAACTCTTTTTCGTATGAATATGACTCATAATTATCTTTCATGACGCTGAAATTTATAAGAGCAACACTATTTTACGCATTAAAAAAGATAATGCTTTATTGAACTGCTAATCAATGGAAGAAAAATCAATATTGGAACCCATGAAATAGGAAATTCTACGCTTTTATAGTTCATCAAGAACAGATGGCTAATAAATGCGAATAAAAACAAAAGAGATTTAAGAACAAAAAGGGGAAAATAATTTATACTCTTCTCGTCCAAAGTCATTACTTACTACTAATATATAGCGGCTAGAAGGAGAGACAAAATGCTGCACAAAATAATAATTATTAAAGTATCGAGAAAAATAGATTTAGCTTCATCAATTATAATACTGTTTTTTACACTGCGGAATTTCGTTTAAACTGTTATTAGATAGTTTTAAGAATTTGTAATCTTTAAAGTAGTATTTTTCAAATACTATTTAACCGAATTCTAAGGTGTTTGAGCATAAGATAAAAATGTTTCAGATTTAAAAGTTGTATTTATTAATGAATATAACGGGACGGAGTGTTTAAAATATGCTTCTTTTCTTTGAAAGATATCTATCTAAATTAACCCCTGAAAAAAATTTATTAAGGAAACTGTGTTATCTAAACATGTGAAATAATTTTTCAAAGCAATTTAATTTTTAAGGAAGTATTTTTCAAAAACAATAAAAAGTAAAAGACGACTTTGTGATATTTTGCACAAATATTTGAACTATTGTTATATTTTCATCCTTTCACAATAGATTCAACGAAAGAATATCTATTTTTATAATGACATCGGACTCTAGTTTCAGACATCTATTCAATTTAAAAAAAGTAATATTTATGTTTTTAAAAACTCCTATTTTGATTGATTTTGATACTTTATATGAAAGGTAACTTTAAAGTAAACTTTCAAAAGTTTTTCATTCCTTTTTTTTCCTTTCAGACAGCGTTACTCTCCCTTCAAATATACTATTTCAGAATATTTTCTATCATTTTTTTCAGTCAATTTCATTGAACGCATTACTAATTTAACTTTAAGTTCATAATGAAATTATTGAGCGCAAAAAATTTAAGGAATTAAATGCTTCTCTGATCTAGAATCAATTAATAACTAAACAGTTTTGATTACGAAAAACCATTAAAAAGATTAAACTACATTTTAACCTAATTCCTGGCCCTATTCATATTAGAAGGTTTCACACACACACAAACAAAAAATATTAATCGAAAAAATATATTGAATTTAAGAAAAGGGAACAAAAACGCATTATAACATACGGGGAATGTCGTCAGGGTTGACCACATATTTGATTTCGGCTTTAGGAAGAGTTTTAATCTAAGCATATATAAATCATTGGGATGATTTTATGAAAAGAAACTTATTAAACTTTACAAAGTGTTAGGGTGAAATACTGAAAAAAAATAAACGCATTAAAAAAAAATTGCTGCTGTCAAGATAAACCATTTCTGTATAGGCTGCAGCTCTTCTCTGAAAATTGAGTCGGCGTGCATTAGAATCTCGTATGTATCGTTTGCTCCTATACTACTAGTTACAAGTTTGATCTTTGTTAAAATAAAAACTTCGAATAATCGTGTTATAATCAACTCTAATTAAACAAAAATATAATTAACTAATGTGACACTCGAAATAATAGTATAAACATTCGTGCTTCAGTTACCCCGAGCGCTAACTTTGTAGACCTATACATAAACAAGAAAAAATGGAGTTCACCTTGTTGAATAGAAGATGCGGCGGTTTTAAGGCTCAAATTTCAAAAAGATTCAAAAATTAGTGACGATGAGCTCTCAAAATTAAGTAAATTAGAAACTTTTAAATGAAATAGAGAATTTGAACTGACGACGAGACAAGCTGGATGATCGAAGAATAGATTACTACAAACTCTTAGAGGATAAAGAAGTCGCAGCTTCTGATGCTGAATTCAAAGAAATCGATGAAGAGCTACAGAAACAAAAGGTAAAATTTCAATTTACCTTACAATTGCTAAATGAAAATGAAACTTTAGAACAGTTACCATGTTACTTGATCATGTTACAGGATCTGATGTTACCTAATGTTACAAGAACATACCATGTAACTTGTTTAGTGTTGCATATAATCATAAAAGTCTTAGCTGACTTACTACAAAGGCTGTATCAAATAGCTAAATGCAAATTTTTATAATTAATGTATATCTTAATAGTATGTTAATATCTTAAATATCTCTAAATTTGAAAATACCAATTTGTAAGGCGAGTGCGTATGATACATAACTTTAATTTTACTTTGCTTACTAAAATTTGCTTAATAAGTTATAACCGTTACATGATCAAAAAAGTTATAAGACTTTTCAAATGAAGTACATTAATTAAATATTGGTTTTATGGTAAACACAGTAGACTATAATTTATAACCAGATAAAATCTACATATTTTTCTCATTTTATTCGAGTGCTGAATCCTTATTATATTTTTTCTTGTTTTCTGTATAGATAACAAAGACATTTTAAAGAAGGATGAATAATTAGAATACTGAATCCATATTTCTTTTACAAGTAGCTCGCAAAGTGTTTTCATATTTGTGTTTGAATGTAATTATTGAAACAAATCGCAAACTTTCAAAATGTATATGAAAATTCCTAATTAAATCACAACGTTTCTCTGAAGACCACCAAAAAAGTACTTGCAGTTACAATATAGTTATTTTACACGCTAAGAGAGCAACAGTTTTCTCATTCGCTAATAAATTTCTAAAATAACTAAACAGGAAAAATAATTTAAGACTATAAGAGCAATGGCTAGAACGGATCGGAATCGGAACTTGCGTACATAGTTCGTCAACAAAACAATAAAGCCTATTAAATGCTACGTAACTACGATCCAACTTTCAGTTTTCTTTTCATGCAAGAAAATAAGCTTCAATATGAATTAGCGCTCATATTAAGTGCGTTGTTTTAATTTCATAATAACACTTCGCTTCTTGCATCAAAAATGCTTTACCAAAACTTCAAGCGAGTTTTCGAACCATATTTTTTCCCCTTGCATTCTAGTCTCGAACCTATAAACATCGTCTTTCAGTTTCTAGAAAAGAACGAAATTTTTAAACGAAGAGAATCAATCTTCGCTCGTTGTTTATAACGCAAAAACATTTTGGTGAATACAAATAGATGCACTTGAGCAAATTCAATGAACAACCGAGAAGGAAAACTCTTCCTACTTCTTTACTTTATTTTTTCTCGGAAAAGAATGATAACCAAAAGTCTTAGTGTTTTTCTTTGACGTTGTTTCAACGTTTGATTAATGCTGTTTTCTGATGATTGTCTTTTTATGTTAAATCTCGTTACTGACTTTTAAGAGGGCCGTAATGAAGCAGAGTCTGTAATCACACGTTCGATTGCTGGGAGCATAAAAACAGTAAAGTTGTAATTGAATGTGTCTTCCAGCAGACGAGCTTTAGGAATAATTATTTATCTCGAAATAATATTTTTGTATTTAATGAGGGAGTGAACGAACAACAATTAACTTAGAAGTGGTTTTATTAATTCTAATCTTAGTTATTTTTTTTCAGAAACAGGTAATTTGTAAATATTTTTCTACGATGAATGTCGTTGAAAGAAATTCTTTGATTTTCCGTCTGTTGTATTTTTAGAGAGAGAATAAACATTATTCGATTTGTTCAATCTCATTCATTTACCGAGACTGAAAAATAATAAATTTTGAGGCAATGAATAAGATAACACGTTATTTTCTAAGTGAAATAATTTTGATAGGAAAACGTGACTAACATAACTAAACTTAATTCATTAATTAAAGAGATGTTAAAAATGCTTTAAACAATTCATTTTATAAAATAAAAATTGCTATTAAAGTTACAGTACATTACGATTTTGGATAATTCTCTAAGTTATAAATAAATAAACTAAATATTATTTTGTTAACTGCGATTAAAGAAAAATCAACAACATCAGTAACATTATCCATAAGTAATAGATTCGCTATACTTCACCAAATTTTAATACATTCAAGTTATGTATGTAAGATCAAAAAGAAAAATGTTTAAGAAAAATGCTAAAATAACTTGATAACTGAACTGATGATAAACTGATGATAATATTTAAGATGGAAATGCTTTACACATATATGGAAGAATTGTAAACAAAATTCTAAAATTACCCATGATTTCTTTTGACAGTTCGTTTCAGTTTATTATCATCTGCGTTTTACGCACTTTCGAACAAAGTTTAAAACAACCTTCTGTACTCTAATCGCGTTAATATATAAATGCATCATTTGCTACAAATTTTTTATGTTATTGCTGTGTACTCTACTGCATTCTATTGAAAATAGCGCATATATTATTTATAGTTCTTTTACAAGAGCATCCTAAAAAAGTAAATGTAATTTGTGCTCTATGGGCAGTCATTACTTAAGACGTATTTTAGACACAGTTTCTATTTTAAACAAAACAGAATTGATATTTGTAAGATTACAAAAAAAAAACGCCCTGCATCTACGGTAATATGTTCGTTATTTCTGTTTTGTTCACAAAATTATTCAAAATAATTCCAATACATTCCAGTCTACGTCATTTTAGATACTTTACTTCAAACACATACAGTAGTGTATAGATATTTATAACATCTTTATTTATTTAAAGGATATAAACAACGAACAAGCAAAAAATATTGCAAAATTTCACCCAATTGCATTACAAGTGTTAGACATTTCTTGATGTTGTTTCTGAAATATCGGTAAGTTAGGCAACTATATATCACTAGATTAGGTTAAAAATAGTACATTTGTGTTGCAAAGTGTTTTATAAACAATGTATATGGCATGATCTCTCACTCTTTTATATTAACGAATTCATAAATGCATATCGCATAAGATATAGAGAACTACTATATAAGCAGATAGTCACATGGATTTTTCGGCTTTTGATGCAAAAGTGTTTTCTCACAGCGCCTAAGGCAAAGCAAAATTTTATGTCAAAAGTACCAATCTTCTTTTGCTGTTCAGAACATAAAAATATTTATTTTGGATGCAAATAGATGCAGAGTAAATTTATTTGTGCAGACATTAATGTAAAAGTTTTATCTTTAATTATAATCGAAAGTGTGTTTCTCTTAGATGGTCTTTAGCAGTTGATTAAAGTTAAGTTATTTTCAGAATCTAGCAATTTTTATGAAAGTTGCTGATTTTTAAAAGTTGAAAAGGAAATGGCTAACATGGGCTTATTTATATCCACGATTAAAAATATTTATGAAATTTGAAATTATTCTATAATAGGCAAAATTTATTCATAAACGTATCATAACACTGTTTTATGAATTCTGATTATTATATTTGTTAAAAAAGTGATTTGGTATTAGCGTATACATGTTAACACCCTCCCCTATATTTTTTAAAAATATTGTTAAATAGAAATTATATTTAATTAACTAAATTTTATTTAAATTTAAATACAAACTACAGATATATCAACGTGAGGTCCGTATAAAAATAAGTCATTTGTGCATGATGTGCGAAAAAAAAGGCAAGATACGGTAGTTTAGAACTTTTATGAATCCACTTTGAAATATCTAGAATCTTATAGAACTTATACATAAATAACAGATAGTGTTAGTTCCTTAAGAACTAAACCAAAGGAATTAGAAATAATCACTTAGAATAAACCGAACTCTATTTGCATATTGAAAATATTATCATAAGTTCCAAGAAAAATAATATCTACAAATGATTGCTAGTCGGGGTTTTCTGACTCCTTTTGGTATAAATTTAAAAGGTGCGAAGTCCCAAAATTTACGTTTGAATTTGCCTATAGAGACTGTTTCATAAAAAAAAGTAAAAGAAAATTTTAATAATTCGTTTTAATTTTTTATAAATAGCGTAATTAAACTAAAGGAAACATTTTATTTGTTGTACTTCGAAAAGTATATCTGTAAACACTAATATAGCTCACATCAACTGTAATTATAGATTGAAACTGTTAACTAATGTGGAAATTGAAGAAGTCTGAATTGTCGCTACAAATTCGCAGTCACAAGACAACATTTAATACATATAAAACAATTTAAAATTTTTGTAAATATGTACAGTCTTATGTTATCTCATACTTCTGTATAACTTTCATTTGAACTTGCTAGTCAATTTATTTCTCTTTTATATCGTCACTGTCCTTTAAAGCATATTCAAATCTGCTAAGTGAATCTGAAAGCTTCTCAGTAGCTCTTCTATTTTGTCTTGCACAATTCATAATAATATTATAAGATAGCATTCCAATCAAAAATAAATAGCCTATTCTGAAACTGGGGGCACGTTACTAATAGATACCCTTAAACATGCAGCGTTAAATGATTCATACCCCTAATATCCAGGTACTTCGAAACCGATCGAAAGAATTATGCATGGGGGAAATCCGCAGAAATTGTTTAATTTCTTTCGATTTCAAGCCGATGCGGTAAACAACATTATCAGAGGCTTAGTATTGGAAATTAGCTATGTATTAAAGAAACACTTTCTAGCAAATATTTAAAATGCGTTTATGGTTTTAAACACATGCTGGAGATCAATGGCTTGTGTTGATTTAGGTATCGCATTTTAAAATATGTTAATCCTAAGTGTAAAGCATGTAATATATTTTTAAATTTAGTATTAATCGTTAGAGAAAAAGTATACTAGAGAGTTTTAAATTATACGTTTATTTTAAACAGTGATATTTTAGCCTTCTCTCTATATATATATATCTATCTATTTCAACTTACACTTCAAAGTAATGTAAAAAGAAATCGTAGCAAAAAAAAAAAAAAATATATATTTGTCCAATTTGAAATTAGGGACGTGTTTCTAACAGATGTACTTAAACACGGAGCGTTGACGGAGAATTAAATGATTCATACCCGCAATTTCCAGGTACTTCGAAACCGATCGAAAGTATTATGCATGGGGGAAAATCCGTAGAAATTCTGGAAAGTCTTTTCCATTTCAAACTCATAGGGTAAACAATATTATCAGCGGTTTAGTGTTGGAAATTAAATATGTATTCAAGGAACATTTTCTATAGAATATTTAAAAGGAATTTATGGTATTGAACACATGGAGATCGGTGGCTTGTGTTGCTTTATGTATCACGTATTTAAATATGTGAAACCTAAGTATTATGTGTACTGGAAAGGATTTTTTTTTACATAAAATTCAAACAAACAAATTTTCAACAGGTATTGAAATAATCTGTGCCTAAGCATAGAACTATTATTTGTTAAATTTTAAAGCGAGGAATCTATGAACAGCATTTTTTTTTTTCTTTCAAGAAAAATACCCTCTTTTTCCCTTTTTTTTAAGTCGGCCTTGAAGGATTATATATATTGCAAATGTTCTAAAATCAATGGTACTTACGTATTATCCTGGCGGCCTGCCAAGACAAGTAATTTTTCGCCAAGATAAATGCCACACACATGAAATTATTGATGGTTACGAATACGATTGGCAACAGTTTGCTAGCACATTTCACGAAAAAATAATTTCGCGGGAATGACCGCCGGGACAATACGTAAGTACCATTCATTTTTAGGTAACCGTGAGTGGTGTATTTTGCA
This sequence comes from Cheiracanthium punctorium, assembly GCA_038373885.1. Lineage (NCBI taxonomy): Eukaryota > Metazoa > Arthropoda > Arachnida > Araneae > Cheiracanthiidae > Cheiracanthium > Cheiracanthium punctorium. The sequence goes on along the minus strand of JAWZYV010005986.1, from coordinate 1,062,087 downwards.
GGAAGAATTTTATGGATACCTATTTACTTCTTTAAGATCACGCAGGATATGTGAAAAGAGCATTTTGCCCCCCTATCCCCCCATAAATTACGATTTTTGGAAAGCATTCCAGCACCTACGCTAAAAAAAAACCTCACATACGAGGCAAATTTGGTGTTATTAGCTTCAATAGTTTTGGCTAGGCAAAATACTGATTACAAAAAAATGACATTATTTTCCTGTTTACCTAATATAAAGTAGTATGCTAATATAATAATAGTTATAGAAAAAGAATACTACAGGACCGCTAAATTACACGTTAATCTTTAAGAATGAATCTTTTATGAATGTATAACACTTTTTGTCGATATTACTGCTCGGTATAAAAGTCTTTTTTAGAATGAAATGAAATGCTCTGATTTTATAAATAAATTATTTAATATGATTAGTTAGACTTGTTTGTGCTCTTTAAAAAGTAAATCAAAGAAAAATTGTGATAAAAGATAACTTATGCTGAGCGGACTAGATTTTGATAGACTTTACCAAACTTTCAAGTTAGTTGCTTAATACATGTAAACAAAAGAAACATTTTTTAAAATACATTTTTTAATTTTTATAGATTTATTTTTATTTTATTTATTTATTTATCTGTCATTTTCCTTCTGAATCTCTTTAATAGATGCACTTTGTACGTATGATTTGCCGAAGAAGAAAGTTATATTCTGTCATTATTTGTTAGTCGTTACTTTTCGTTATTCGATACTTTATTGTTAAGCTTCTTAAATGGACTTACAATTTCCACGAATTCTCATCTATTTAGCCTTGCTCCCCAAAGTAATATGACCAGAACGCCTTTCAATCAATTTAAATATTTGTCCATTCTGAAATCGGGAGTAGTTTGAACAGAGAGCGTGAATAGAAATTTAACAGATTCATTCTCGTAATTTCCAAGGTAGTATCTCAAACCTATTCTAAAGTATATAATGGCATATGGAAGAAACCTAGAAATCCTTGACTTTCTATTCATCTCAAACTGTTGAAACAGCATTATTTATTACAAGAATAATATTATTCGTTTGGCATTGGAAGTTACATATGTTGTCAAAGAATGGAATGATTTTATGATAATGTTGTGTTAACAGTTGTTACAACCTCGTTTGTTCCCACCTTTTTTTTTGATTTTACGATTATGTATCTCGCTAAATGTTTTTTGACATTATGGACATTTTTTGAGATGTTTAAAATCATTTAAAAGGGGATTTTTTGTTTATCCGGAATCTATGGGGTTATTTTTCGGTTCTAGTTCATTTGTGTTAATTTTCCAATTAGCTATTAATCAAGAATCTAAGGCAGGCGTGGCCAAATCGTAGTGCGTGCTCCAAACTTGGCGCATTTGATATTTTCAGTGGCGCATTGCTTCCTTGTGCCTATACCTATTGTTTTGAGATGGATTAAAGACCTCTGAAAAAATTTCGAGTCCCGAAATATTTTATAACTTATAATGCTACATTAAAAAAGAAGCATCTGAACACTTCGAAATACACTGGTCATCAAAAATCGAACCATTTCTGATCCCGTACGGAGTATCCGAAAAAATTAATTCCAAAATATTCTTTCTTAGAATAACAAATTCTACTTCATGCTCACACGTCATCACTTTTAGTCCTAAAAGCTAAACCATACATGCATTCATATTTTCCATCTGTACCCGTGGACAACAGGAAAAAAAAAGGTGCTTGAGTTGGCCCAGCTAAACTCGTCCGTGAAAAAAATTGACGAATTGATGTACTAAAGTTTGCCGCAACTGATCTAAGTCCGCAAAAACAGCTCGCGGCATTTGTGATGAGTATGAAAGGAGTGCAATAGCTGAAGGAACTGCTCGTGATTGGTACGCCAGGTACAAAAAATGGAAAATTTGACCTCAAAGACGCACCTCGTTCTGGTTGCCTCTAGTTTTCGAGACGAAGCCGGGTGGTTTTTACCTATAAAATATTAAACTTTTTGTTGAACATTTGGAAGAGGTTGCAAACAACAAGGGATAATACATTGTTGATTAACTAGATGTTAATTTTTAATGAAAAACTTTTGAATTTTTTTAAAACGGGTGGAACTTAGTTCCCAACCCATTAGTACAGATTTCTGCATTTATGTTTGTTTAGATATTTGCTATTGAAATACGCTGCGTTTGAATTTAAAAGAAATTTTGCATTTCGAATTTAAATATTATAATGAAAATAAAATAAAAATCTAAATTTAAATTACATGTTTAAGTAGTTTATCTTCCATAATAAACCCTCTCTGAACTTTTGTCAATGCTTGGCGAGATGTTTACATGACATGCAATGTATTATTTTTAAATGAAATGAAATGATGATGTTTTATAAATAGGTTATTTTAACCTAATTAGACACACTTGGTTTTGGGATCGATAAGAAAAAAAACAAACAGATATTTTTATTAAAAGTATAGAAGAGACGTTTTAAAAGTAAGTTTAATCTTTTTGTTTATTTCCACGGAATCTCTATTAGGAAATCAAACAAATAAACAAAAACCATGCCATCATGAACTGCTTAATAATCACTAATTTTAGACATAATCGCTATACCGACATTGAGACAGTTGTCTTAAGCGTGTTTAAAATAATGAAGCTCTCACGGTTACGGTTACAGTGGAAAAACCTTGAACTTTTCCAGTGGTGACACCCTATATTTTTGTACGAATGTTGATCAGCACATCAAAGTACCATAAATGGAGTTGGTACGATACATGTATGACGAAAATTGGTATCGTAATTATATATACAGAGTGATTCAGAACTCTTGAAAATATTTTAAAGGTTATAAAAGAGATTACGTGTAGCAAAAATCAACATGGAACCCCTGGTCTATCTCCTTTTTCTCACTATCACGAACAGAATGAAAAAGCTCAATAGCTTAGCAAATTACGCGTGTCTGAAGTTTCTAAACACACAGGCAAAAAGTATCCCATATTTAGAAATAGCAAAAGAATCCTACAAAATGGCATCAATGGTTTTACAATATGTAGATATGATGCTAAGTTACAAGCAATGAAACAGTGGAAAAATGCAAAATGAAATATTTGCCAATATTTTTAAACGTTAATTCCTTAAATACCGTTCAAGGTACAATCAGTAAAATTTACTAAAAAAAATAGTCTATTCTGATATCTTTCGAAAAAGCTTGCAGCATATAACAGTTACCTTGTACAGAAGAGATTTGAATTTTTCTCGATACGGATCTGTAAAATTTCTAGTTTCTAGAAAAAGTGGCCCCGGCCACCCAAATCATGTGCACGCTCCAAGTCAGTTTTCGAAGGTTTTGGTTTTAACTTCCAAAGATTTTTTTTTCAAGAAATTCTTAGACAAAAATTAAAGGACATCAATAGGTATATAATACAAACTCTTTTATTCTGAATTTAATGTACAGCTAATTCAAATCTCATGCGGAATGAATCTGAATACAATAAGTATTCAGATTCATTCCGCATATACAAAATATTTTGTAATTTTGGCTGTATGGCTCTTTGGGAGTCCACAGAAAACAGTTCATCGTACATAGTTAAAAGTGCCTGTTTAACAGTATCATTTAAATCGCCAGAAATTAGGCATTCTTTCATAGCATTAAAACTTATCAAAGCTTGTTGGAAACTTTCATCACACATTTTCTGTCATCTTCAGTTCTAAAAAAAACGTGTAATTGAAGTTTTCGGTTTCAGGAAAACGTATAAATGAAATTATATAACGTTAAATAATTCTCAGTGGATTTCGCCTGGATCATTCGGGGAAACGTATAAATGATAAAAACGTATAAACGGGAAACGAATAAGCGGTACTTCACTGTATATACATATCTATTGAGCTGGGTCGGTCTCTAGCGCATTCTAATTCGGCAGAACACAGTTTTTGCTCTTTCGGGAAAGGAAATCAATAACAATTTTAACTTTAAAAAAGCACATTTACCCGAAACAGTAATAACTTATCATTAAAATTACCTGAACTCTCCAGTCAAATATTTAACGCGTGTGCCCAGTGCTTCGTATGCAATGCATTGAATTTATATTTTTTCGTTATCAGTCCATTACTTTAATTGCTAAATTTCTAAGTGGATTTCTAAGTTCATTTCCTGTGTAGACTTGCAATTCAAACTGAAATAACAAGAAAAAACATCTAATTATAATAAATGCGTGTCTATTCGGCTATAGGCGACGAATATTAAAAGGTGCGTTTGAACAGCGAGAGTGGTAGAAAATTAAATGAAAAATACCTCAATTTCATGGTGTTTCAAATTCAAAACCATGAAAATACCATGACACATGAAAAAATTCATGCAAATCCTCGACTTATTTCCTATTTGAGAAATGATTTTATAAATAGTGTTATAGGAATTTGAATTTTGAGAATTAAATATGCATGTACTGAAAGAATGGAGTTTACTTTTGAAATTGATTAATCGCGTTAAACATAGTGTATAAATCTGTACCTTTTTAAATATCAATTTTTTGGGGGTATATTGTAATATTGTATGTATTATATATGTAAATCAAGTGCATATTGAAGCATTTCATAAAGCACTGCTTATATGTCTCTAAAGGGAATGCTCTCATGCCAGTTCTGTGAATTTCTGTTAAGTTCAGTTTCGAAAGATCGAAAATTTTAGAAATTGTTCATGCGTATTTTTTTACACTTTGCGTAAATTATACGTAGATGTTAGAGTGGTCTTTAAAAGGCATGTATTTTAATATTTTTTCTTACATTCTTTGGCCTTACCTCATAAAATAATTCCTTTTATGATGAAAATAGAGTAGAGTTGGTTTCACCAATAATATTAAAATGTAGAGGTAGCTTAATCAGCTTGGTGTTCACTAATATATGTAACGTAACTAGCTAATTACAGCATGGAGAACAAAAAACAACAATTTTAATATCATCTATCTTAATACTATTATAAGAGTAACACAAAAAAAAACATACTCGTATAAAGGTCAGTATTTCTTAATTAATACTTACGAAAATTATTAATTATCGAAAATTACGCTCCGCTATCGATTGATCTGCTCGTAAGACTGTTTGTTTACAGGTTACTTGATATAATTCTCTGTTTTTCAACCACTTCCTCTAGGAATTGAAATTAAAATTTATATTCCGTTAATAATCAAATGAATTTTAGACTAGGAACAATCTTACATTCATCAAAATCATTTATAACTGCAGTAGATTTCAAACTTTTTAAAGCCTGGCAAAAAAATATTGTAAATATTTCCATACAAGTAAATCGACTTTCAATCGACTTCGAAGGAATTCATCTTGAAGGTCTATTAGTTTTTAAAAATTACGATTGTCGTTTCTTTCACAATTTTTCCCTTCAAGACTAATGAATGAACGTTTTAGACGAATATTTTTCTTTTCGGTTCTTTCATGTCCCATAGTATAGGACACCAGTATGCTAACAATTGATAGCATAAATCTAGCATAATTTCTTTACCATCAAGTTCGAGACCTGTAACAACTTCGCCATCTATTCCAGTGTGGAAATGTTCTCTGTTTATAAAGTTGTTGATATTTGAAATCGCTTAAAAGCTGGAACTTCAGCAACTGAACTGAATATAATTCATACAGGAAAAACTATCCGTATAACGACTAGCACAATTTCTCCAAGGAGAGCACTTTTAGTATTGTTGACCTATGTCAGAGCTTCTTGTACGAAACATTTTTATTGCAACTTCCTCTATGTTGCATAGTTTCATAATCTGGAGATGCAATAGCTTCTCAGTGCCCTAGTTGTAAGTTTGTTAACAGTACGTTGTTTATAATTGGTTCCTTATGAAAGATGTTACGAATTTGGTTAATAGAGCTCAATATGGTATATTGATGTATGATTTTTTATAATGAGCACAGGGTAAAAAGAATATATGCATACATGTATAGCTTTTTTTTTAAAAAATTACAATTAACGAAATAAAAATTTGTGTCAAAGTCTCGCTATTTGGCTAAAAGTTGAGTGTCATTGAACTACTGTTAAGCAGTGTATAAATGAGTTAAAATTTGAGATGCGATTTTTTCTTTTACAAAATGGAATCTGATAAGAGTGTGAGACCACAACAGTTTTGACTTTTAAGTGCGGGGGAATACCCTGGTATTATAAAAATTCAGGTAAAGTGAAAAGCATAACTTAAGCATACATTAAACACTGTTTAAGGTTAAGGGATTCACAACTTTTTTTTTCAGTTAACAGACAAAATAACGAATACTCTTTTCATGAATTGTTATGTTTCCTTGCCTTCACTATTTCAGTTGTTGTCGTGGGACTTCCGACGCCCCTGAAAATCGTGGAATTTCCGACTGCGGGGGAGACAGAGATGGCCAGACACACTGTTGTTTTTTCGGGTCTCGCAAAGGACCAGCGGTAGCATATATTTTAGGGGCCCACTACAGTGATGGACGGACCCACTGATGTTTCTTTGGGTCTCGCAAAGGGCCAGCTGTAACATATTTTTGAGTGGAGGCCAATACAGCAATGGCCTGACCCACAGACTTTTTGGGGTCTCGCAAAGGGCCAGCGGTAGCATATTTTCGAGGGGTCACCTACAGCGATGACTGGATGGCCGTCGGAAATCCTACGCGTAGGAACTTCCACGTAAGCATTTCAGTTTTATTTATGTTTGAAATCTAAAAATGAATTCTAAACATTAGCTATATAATTTATAGTATGCAGGTAGATTTATATATTGTATTCCAATTCAATTATTTGTTCATTGATTAAGCTGAAAATAAATATACTATTCAAATATAAGTTAATTTCTAAAAGTAGTGGATGAATTATCTTAAATATTCTGCAAAAATGAAGTTTCAAAGTTCTGAAATGTACAGGGACCTATCTGCAATCTACCCCAAGCATATAAGCAGATACAAATGCATTCACACGTGTCCACACACAGGCAGGTACTAGAAAATTTTATTATTTTGTGCTAAACACTCACTGTCACCTCAAATGAAGAAATAAAATGATTCATTATCTCTTTAATTAAATTCAGTTTCGGTTCCGTTTTTCGAAAAGACAATAATTCTCCTTTCGTAGGTCTCTCAAACAAACAATGGGGTGCGGAATTAGCGCGGTGTCTAATCTTATATCTTGACAAATTAACAAAGGTAAGTCACAATTTCAAACATGCGAGGTAGATATCGATTTTAAATTGAATAACGGGAGTTCCTGAATTCTCTCCCGAGATTGTTAGTCGATATTTACGTAAATCATGAACTAAAGGAATAAGAATTTTGCATTGTCTGTTAGGAGTAATCGATTGCTGTAGCTAAATGCTCCAAATTTCTTGGTTTAAGTGTCATTTGAAGACGCGTTTTAGGAAAATGGGTGCTTTGAAGGTTCATTTATGTGATTTAAGGCTTCTGCTCCCAATAAGCTATTTGAGTGACGGCTTGAGAGATTTGTATTTAATTACGTTGTTCTAATGTCGAGAAAGGTAATATTTTGAAATTATTCTCACTTTTATGAGAGAACTTGTGAAAGTATGCCAAAACTCTAAGGATTTACAATCCACTGTTCAATTTCAAGAAAAAAAAGGCAAGGATACTACATTTATGTATTAAGTTGTAACGAAAGTTTTCCGCCACTGCAAGTATTGCCTGCAGTTCGCGTTGGTGTCTTTGCCAATATTTTGCGAAACGATTTTTGTTATTTGAAAGAAAAAGACTTGTTTTACAGCACTGTGTTGTGAAATCTGTAAAAGAATATCGTTATGATTAAGTATAAGGTGTCTGAAATGGAACTATCACTCAACCAGATTGAACCATCATTTACTCTCAGTTCTGTTGCAAAAAGTCAGCTACAGAAGGACACCGAATCATGTGTACAGCTTAAGGTACTAGTGTTGTATCATATGACACTGTGAAGATTTGGTACCGAAAGTTCAAAAAAGAGGACTAGGACATTAAAGAAGCAGAGCGCTTTGGCCGGCCTAATGATGCTGATGAGACCCGCCTACGAAGATCTGTGGAAGAAGATAAAATATTCATCCACTCGAGAGTTTGCTAAAAGAGTTAGACTTTAGTGCCATGCCCATTAGTCGCGCTAAGCATCGCATAAACTTGGCATATAAGGTCAATAGCTGAGTACCGCGTGAGCTGACTCAAGCAAATGGGGCGGAAAACTTTCGTTACAACCTGATAGTTTTAAACATTGAACATTGATTTTTGATTCTTGTCTTCTCCTAATCGTCTTCTCCTTGTCCTCTTGTCGTCTCTTTATATCTAAGACTTTCCAACTGTGCCTAACTGCTTTCCAAGCATGGTTCATGGGTTTTTAATAACTTCAAAAAGGAGTAGGTACTGTGTGTATATATAATATATATATAATATATATATAATATATATACATATATATATATATTATATATATATTATATATATATTATATATATAAAATTATGCTGTGCATACATTAATATATATATAAATGTATGCACAGCATAATTTTTACCGCGTTGACCGATTTCAAAAATTCTTTTTTTATTGGAAATGGGATAGCTTAGCAGTGGTCCCATAATTTGGTCACGTTCTGATGACATTATTACCCCGAAAACCGGAAAGAACCGTGTTTTTAAACTATTGCTTAAAAGGTTGCCAGCAACAATGCTGGTCTTCATGTCAAAAGCCGCCAAGTTTGGCGTCAAAAAATAAGTTCCCAAAACTGACCTACGCTATGTGATATCTTTTATATTTGGGAGAATTTATCAAACCCTATTAATTTAGAATGGGAATCATTTTTCGTTATGGAGAAGTAATTTGAAGTCGGTTTTCATTTTTCTAAAATGTACTTGTTATCTTATTCCGGTGCCCTGTCTGTATCAGAAAGTGTAAACGACACTATACTGAATTCGTCTCGACAAGAACGTACGTATTATTGGCACGTGCTAAAAAAAGGAATTTGACCTCAGATTTTAGACGGTTTTTTAATTTCCTCTATCTCGTTTATAAAAATATGTATTTGGTATAAAATATTTTTTATTTCAAGCGTAATTTATATTGCTTGAGAAAATGGATTCCTTATTGATAGAACATAGAACGCAGTTCAACCCAGCGTAGAACTGTATTTGTTCAACTCATGCTCAAATACTTTTAGAGCGACTGTACATAAATTATTTCTTTAATTTTCTTTTCTCGTGTTAATTATAGTTTAATGACTCTGTGGGTTGCTTGCACTAAAAATTAATTTAGACTTGATAATTTCAGAAATTTAAATAAATAATAAATCTGAAATCACCCTTCAGAATCATATTCCCAATGCCGATAGGAGAAAAATTAAAATCCGACAATGATTCAACTCTTAAATTTGGGTTTAAGCTAATTAAACTCGGTGTTTTCCATTCTAAATTAATTATTTTAATCAATTTTAATAAACATAATTCAATTATTACATAATCATGCACATTCATCTGAAATCACCTGAACATGCATGCAAGACAGCTCGAGTTTAATTGTGCGAAGGAAAAAAAAAATAAGAACAATTCTGAGCTCTGCTAATTCCGTTATTTCATTAACATAATGATTAAAATCACAGATGATGAATTCCAATATTAGCAAAACGGACATCCTTGCCGTCATCGCAGTTCTTTTCACACTTTTACCCCCGCGCCACGAACCAACCCATTAATTATCGAACTTTAAATACTTCGACGAACCTTTCCCGCCTATTCATCATTTTTCCCCTGAAGCCGCTACAAGTTTCGTTTCACACCACAAAAATTAATGCTCCAAAGAAATTATTTTAAAAGCTAGCGTTAATTTCCTCGTGTAGTGCACAGGGCCGTAAAGGTGGGGGGCGCCCGCTTTATTACTTCAAGACAAGGAACGGCTAACATACGCTGCTGCTACAGCAAAATACTTTTACTTTAATTACTGCAGGGAGTCCCCCTAATTTTGCCGATCGCCCGGTAATAGTTGAGCTGAGTTATTCGCCTGCTGTATCAAGTTGGCAGTCCCATTTTGTATCTTGAACAAAAATACAAGAGCTTCTTTTGTGCCTGGGACAAAATTTTCCAAAAAGGAGGCGTAATTAGTGGAGAGGGTTTAATCGCTTAGCAGTATTACTAAAATGTATTATCCAGGCATATTTTTTTTCACCCTGCCTTTTTGTTAGAATGCTCAATAAAAGCGACTCGATATGCAAAACTGAAGAGAAAAAAAGTATGCATGATTCCATTTTTATTTTTGTTTCTATGCACGTTTTAAAATGTTCCATTAATTTCCAGCAAATTAATCAAACTGTTAATAAGTCTCTAACAGAAAAAAAAGATATTGTTTGCAACCAGAAAACGTAACTGGTAAGCAGAAAGGTGTGTCTCGTTATACATTTTTGAACATTAAGATTTCATCCTCTGTAACCCTCCTATATGAACTACGAAACATTTTTCCAACGTCGTCGCTAGCAATATTACCCCGTTTGAAAACTAAAAGTGTAAAATAACCACATGAACTGACTCAACTACCCAGGATTTTTTTCACGGAAGCTCTAAACGTGACCCCATAACTTAAAAGTTGAGTGAAATTCATAAACTCGGCCACAAACTTTACGTCATATTTGAAAGTTATGCGATTCTCTAAGTAGCTTCTCGAAATTACGCAGTTTGATGATCACAAGATTGAACCATGGAGAATATAAATATTTTAAATGAGGGAGAGAAATGTACTATTAGTATAAGTAATTAGTATTAGTAAATTTGTTGAGATACTATGGATTAAAACACAATATACTGTGTTGAATTGTTTATTTGTTGAATACAAGACATCGCAATAAAATAAATAACTAAAAAGCAAATGCACTATACCATGAATATCTGTCACTTTCTCTAACTTCAGTGTTAGCTACTCAAAAACATGTTTACTGATTAAGTACTAAATTAAAACACTTGACATTTCCATTCATAAATACTTGCAAAAGATAGAAATATAACTGTACTTAACTGCAATTAGTCCTTTAAAAGCTTATCGGGTATATTGTTTTGTTATTAAATTAAGAGTTATCTTTGCTAGCTTGATATAACAATTTAGCACTCTGCATACTGCAAGCATAGCATAAGATAAACAGCGGTTTGTAATAGTTTTATTAAATAGAATGACTTTATTAAACTAAACTAACTATATTGTCTTACTAAATGATATTACTAAGATATCGTTAGGCATACGTAGTAGTTGTTTTCTACTACTTTCAATACGTATTCAAGTTTTTTAAGAGTCCTAAGTTAAGATATCGTTAGTTTTTATTGTCAAGTTTTTTAAGAGTCCTAAGTTAAGATATCGTTAGGCATACTGTTTTGTTTTCTACTACTTTCAATACGTATTAGAGATGAGTTCGGGCTCATTTTTTGAAGCCCGAGCCCGCCCGAGCCCGAAGACTTTTAATCCGAGCCCGCCCGAGCCCGAGCAATATTATTAAAGTTGGAGCCCGAGCCCGCCCGAGCCCGAAATGTCAGCTAAAGACAAATAAAATGAACTACTTCATTAATAGGATACAATAAATTTTGGAGCTTCACACAACTTCTAGTCCCCCGTGCCGCTATTTTTTGAAATAAGTGCGTCTATTTATCCCATAAATCACTTTTTAAAATTCGTTTCAAGGAGTACGTTCAACAAAGGAGAAATTTTTCACGAGCCCGAGCCCGCCCGAGCCCGAACGCAATCGTGAATTACAGAGCCCGAGCCCGAGTCGGGCCCGGGCTCGGGCTCGGGCTTTCGGGCTCGGGCTGAGCCCGTCTCATCTCTAATACGTATTCAAGTTTTTTAAGAGTCCTAGAATACATATTAAAATTTGGCAATTGCTTAAAGAGCTCGAAAATTATCAGAAAGTCTTTTCAAACACTGTACTGCACACTAGCTTAATTCAAAAGAGCGTTTTCTTCCTAAGTGAAGCAGCTCCTAAAAGGAACGAGCGGATGTCTTAGCTACTTCGCTCGCAACGTAGCGTTATACCACAGAAAACTTATTTTTCATCCTGAAGATTCCGGTGATTTTCCTGACCTTTTTCTACTCTTTCACTCCACGGTGAGATTAAAAAAAAAACTATTCTCAAATTAAAAGCTAACTTTCGATAATGCTGTAAGGTCTGGAGGGATAAAATGACCACAAATTTATCTATTTTCAACTATGCTGAGCTACACATAAAAAATTATACCAAATTTCTAATAAATATTTTACATTGGAATGCCAGAGAGATCAATAAATCTTTGCTTCTTTTACAAGAATTAAAACTGAAAAATCATTACTTTTTCTGGCTTGTTATTATGATCATTTTACTCCATATTTGGAGTAAAAAAGCTTATAGATGGAAAAAAATAAACAAATCACAGAAAATTATATTTTATGAACACGATCAGCTAAAGAATAGACTTTATGTACTTTATAAAGCAGTTTTACATGGATTTTTACTTTAGCAAAAATTTAAATTATAATGCACTACACTATAAATCTTTATCTCATCCTCTATTTCACTCTTCTGTTCAGTTTGAACTTCATTTACTCCATAGTTTCTAAAAATGTATGCTTATTTCCAAATTAAGTTTTTTGCAATGTATTTAATTGTAAATAGCTCTTTTTCTACGGACAAAATCTGTCCAACAAATTTTAATAGAATTCTTGACACAGTACTTAACAGACAGCAGATATTCTGCCCGGAAGAGGTGTTACGATCAGGTCATTTTGAACTCTTCTTTGAACTTTTTTTTTAATTGAAGAATTGGACTTTTTCTTCACAAAATTTGAAGAAAAGTATACTTTCTTTATCTCACGGTCTTCATTCTTTTCCTTAAAATGTGCAATAGACATATCCCCTGTTAGCACCTATTTATAAATGTAGGATTCCAATATCCTAAGTCTGGATTTTGGAGTATGGTAAAATTATATCTCTTTAAATATAATTTTTTGTATTAGAATATTTGACCGCTTCGAGCTCTGCTCAACATCCTGATAAACTGTATAGAGAAATTCCAGCTCTAAGCTTAAGTTAAGTTCATTTTCAACCAATGGTAGTGTGAGTGTTGAGAGGTAAAGCGCTATTTATGAGTCCATGACTTACTCCTTTCATTGTAAGCAGAGGAAAGTTAACACTTTTTGGAAATTTTTCTTTTACAATTTCAACAAGATTATTATTATAACAATTATTCTGAGGTAAAAAATGACAGATTAATGGAATTTATTTATTTATCACGCTGTTCCTATATAATATCTTCTTAAATGTATGACAGATGAAAAAAAGTAAAATTATACATAGACATGTTCTAAAATACAAGTCTAGCACTATTATAATTTATTACACTTCATTTAAACTATTAAAAAAAAGTGAATACATTTTACCTTGATGCAGAAATATATCCTTTAATAATGATATTAGCGTTAATATCATCGAAATTTCTAGAACTATGAATCAGAAAAATATACAACAAAGTAAATTTTAATGCTCAATTGAGAGTCAAATATGAAACTCTAACTGTTGCCATTACATACTAAAAGAAGTCACTAAATGAACTAAATTAGTCAAAAAATGCTGCTTACAATATAAATGAACTGAAAAAAAAAAATTAGCATGTCAACTAACGTATCCATTTGACATTTGCTGTCTATTTTCTGAAAGCCGTTCATTTCACCCTACCTAAACCTATTGTTTTTTTTAATTTTGCAGTCCTATTTAAAAAACATTGAATTAAAATAATAATGGTAGTAATAATTTTCTTTTTTACTTGTACAGATTTATTCTCTTTTCACAATATAGCGTAGAATTAGTCCCTGAAGTATTCTCTATTTTTTATTTTAATTAATAATTAATCTCATTATATTTTCGAGCTACAGTCTTAAAATATGGAAACATAAATCATATTAGAAATTGGATAAATAAGCAAACTGCACAGTCACTCTTTGAATTAAATTCATCTTTATAATACACCTTTTCTCTACTAATTAATAAATTTTGATTCATTAATTAATAGTTACTAATTAAATTTACATTATACAAGCGTTAGTGTTAATCAACATTTTTTTTTTCATGTTTCCTTAAGTTTTTAATTCATGTAGCTCAATTTCTTCTTTAGACATTGCATGAGGCAATCTTCAGAATTATAAGCAAATTTATTCAGAATATTCCACTACGAAATGCCATAAGCCTCATTTCTCGTTTCAAGCATACAGGCAATTAATCTAATACTATGCAATTCTCAGTATAATTTCAGATTTGTCTCCGTTCCGTGTATTGTACATTCTATTGAGTGTTTCAAAGACTTCAAACGGAGGAATAGAAATTTCTGCCAAGTAGTGTGCTCTATAATAATGCATTGTTGCAGCCACATCCATAATGGAGATTGTAAAACGTTGCGTAGATATTCGAAAATGACATTCGATTTGATGTCAGATTAAACTCAACCTATATGCGTAAGTAAGATAATATAAGTAACACAGAGTATATCATGTTCCTTATGATTAAAAAAAATGTCATGTGAACACCGCATGATTACGTAGCACGATTATTAAATTGTGCAATTTTTTGATGCACTTCAGTTAACCACCGTATTTCATGTGAAATCGAGATAATATACTTCAATGATATTAAAGTTTGGTAATTTCTTGCAAATATAAGAGGTATCGCCAAGCTGGGATAAACTTTGGAAACTTATTTTTGGTACCAAATGAGATACAGTTCGTAAAAATTCGTCAGTATTCGAGCAAATTGGGGATATTTAGGGCATGTTCCAAATATTGACTGTTCATAGAATTTTAATACAAGATGGTCTGAATTAAAACATCTCTACTCTGAGCTTTCTATAGATCGAATTACTCAGTGTAAAAGCTCCAAAATTGTTGAACGTACTTTTCAGGACATGCGGAAAGGGATTCCATTAAAAAAAATTCCAAAAACACCGATGGATGGCGCTGTGCACGAGAAAAAATGCTGAAAAGACACAAAATACACATTTGTTAGAACGTACCTAAATTTCAAAGACCTTATCGATGCAGGGAATACTGCTCAGTATGGTTCCCTTTTTCAAGATGTAAAATCTGCGGTTTGTGGACAGTTTGTTTGACTGGTGATTGGTGATTCCTTCTTTCAAATCTGCCACAGTTACCATACGACCTCGATAAACAGATTTTTTAAAGTATCTTCACAGCCGTAAATCACAGGGATTAAGATTTGGAAAACGAAATGGCCAGGTTGTCGGAAAGGCACAACTAATTTCTCTATCATTAGTAAAATGTTGCCAAAGAAACTGCTGTACACAAAATCCAATGTTTGGAGGCGCCCCATTTTGCATAAAAGTAATTGAATCAAGACATTGACGCTGTTGCATTTTGGATACAGCAAAATTTTCGAGCATATTTTGATACCGCCAGACCTTCACAGTTTTTGTCACTGAGCCTTTGCTAGTAGCCTCTTCGAAAGAGAAAGGTACTGAGTATGAATGTGGCTGTGAATCCACACCAGACTCCAGAACTTTCGGTGAGTGAAGTGGAATCTCTTGAAGGTACGAGGGATTTACATGTCCCAAATGCGACAGTTATAAGTGATGACTGTTCCGCTTAGATGGAAATGCGCTTCATCACTCCATAGAATCTGCCATGGCCACGATTCGTCCGCTTAAACTCTATCCAGAACTGCCAATGCAGAGGTCAGCCGCTTCTCCTTGTCGATATCCAGCGGCTGCTGATTGTAATGAATTTTGTACAGAAAAAAAGGTATCATTTTCCTCAGTACGTTCAGCACTGTACTGCAGGGAAGGCCCAGGTGTACTGACACTGCACGTGCACTAATACAGCCAACAAAGTTATTCTTTGATTGCTCAACAATAGCCATAGAAACATCTTCAACGAGATCTGAAAGATTTGCGTCCTCGATCCGGTTGAATTCTAAGTTTTCCAGTTCTCTCGAATCCAGCAATTTTTCTGCCTTTACACAGAGTAGTTCGATGTATAGAGAACTCAGAGTAGGGGTGTTTTATTTCTGATCACTTTGTACATTTATATTTTAATTACCTGCGGCTCAGCCAGCTATATATTCGGTTCTACGCCATGCTTTGAAATGTGACACAAAATTAAGAAATGCATGAAAATCACTGAAACAGTAGATTTCTTTTTTTTCGGATAAAAGATTATATATTGAGCAGATTAACACAGCGTTTGGCAAATCTATCGTACACAATATTCGCTCAAGGACGTTTATTTTTTAAAAAATAGTTCAAAAATTCCTCACTGGTGGAGTTTTGCATCATTAAATCAGCTGAAATAATGACTCAAATTAGCTAGTAAATGCTAATAAAATATTTTTTAAATGTTAAAATTGTTTGAACATTTTGACTTACCCATATACAAGCAAGATGGTTATGATTATAAACAGGTAAAACGGGTGAGCAGATTAACACAACGTTTATCATAACTATTGTACACGATATTTTCATTCCAAATAAATGTTAAAAATTGCTTAAATGTTGTTAAATGTTAAAATTGTTAAAATGTTAAAATTGCGATTACTTTGATGAAAATGACATTCCTCCATTTAATTTTAAATCAAATGTTTAATGTTATTATATTTCAATGTAAATTTATTACAGAAAACAGCTACACACTTCTCTTTTATTCCTAAGATACCATTTCTGAAACAAGAGGCAAATTTTCAGCAAAACCATTTAGTGGAAAGCATACGAGAAAGCATCAAATATTTAAACTACTTGCAAAAGCAGCAAAATAATTTTTGCTCGCTCTTTTGTCATCCAATTACACCGTATCCGGTATAATGCGCCCATTTTACCAGGAAACAAAAAGCAGAAGAATGTTGTTTTGTCGCTGTTTAATTCAATTTTTCCCTTGTTTTTAAGCGCACGCATTTATCTACAAGAAAAACACTTTTTATAGTTAGTCTGAGAAAAACAATTACTTAAGGAATGAAGCCGTATTTGAATGTAAACTGCAGTACATGATTCTCAATGAGTTTTGAATTTGAAATTTGGACCAAAAACGTGTCTTTTAATTTATCAAATAAAGTATTTTATTACATAGGAATAGATAATAATGCATTTTCTTGACATGTTTTAATCTTTATTCGTGATGTATATAATATGAGAGACTTGATACACACATTAATAAAATCCCTCAAAACCCTTGACGTACTGACGACGTATTTTATTGAACCCAATTTATACAATATTCCCTAATATAATAAGGGTTAAATATAGCGTACAACTCTACCAGTCTTGGTTATTTTCATCTCTTTTCCTTTACCAACCATTAGTGTTTGGAATTGCTATTCAAGGCTTAAGTTCAATGGAGGTAATTCTATGAAATGTTTTATTTCTTTATTTATCCATGTATTTATACATCTTATGAATTTTCGACGGTCTCTTCTAGAGACTTTAGTATTGATCTTGACTGTGACAAATCTGACTTCATACTTAGTTTTGAAAACATCACACTTTTCTTATCATGCTAATGAATCTTTTGGCAAGCTTTAATACAGCGAGTCTAATAAATCATTTCAGAGCTTTTAAGTGAGCAAAATTCGTTAAAATTAATGGTTTTTTTTGTTTGTTTGTTTTCCGGGGGGGGGGGGGGGATCAGTCATTCTCCAGAACACCTTGATAAAACTTTACCATATAAAAGTCTTAAAATATTGTTGATGACATAGCCATGTAAATATTTTACTGATACATTCATTGTTCCGTGAAATTTTTGGCTACCGTAGCTGTCGTAAAAATAAACACTAGTGAAGTAATTTTTTCCGTTAGGTGCGTTATACTCACTTAATTTTTGAGGCAATTTGAAACTTGTGACATCAAAATGATGCCAAATTCCCTTACGGTTAGAATTTAACATGAAAAACTAATTTCATATTTATCATAATTGTTACCATAGTAACAGAATCCATTACAAACGACGTATTTAGGGAGGGGAGGTTCCGGTTTTCCTTCTCCCTCCCAAATTTTCACTTTTTGTTAACAAAATAAAGTCTTTTTTGAAAAATGCTGCCTTTTTCGAATTTGGACTCCCAACCCCTCCCAAAATTTTTTCTTGAATACGGCCTTGTCCATTATTACCACTGCTTCAGTTGCTAAATTCAATAATGACATAAAAGCTAAGCTATTTTAGAGTTTTCAGTTTAGGAAAATGAAAATACATTTTTTTAAAAAAAGCTTTATTTTACATGAGTTTTTAAATTTCTTAGATTATTGATACTTCTGCAGCTATTTTGCAGGTTTTCTTTCGTATGTCTGGCAACAAACTTTTTAATTTATCCGAAGCTTTACTTACGTATTATGGTCTTATCCATAGCAAATGCAACGTACTTTTGACCGCCTGCATGATGCTTGTCCTTTAATTTTAACCCATGCTTTCTTTTACAGTAAAATTATTCAATCATGTCGTTTCTAAGACCCCATGGGTTGGGAAGAATATAATGGCTTCAAAAACTTCACAATTCAGAGCATTATATTCAAAATGTGTTTAAAATTTCTAGAAAAAAGCTCCTAATTAATATTTCTTTGTCGTTCAACTTTGAATGAAGGCCTTAGTGTGCATTTTATTATTTGACAAAATAATGATAATAATAATAATAAACATTCTGACAAATAGATTTTAGGATGCGAGAGTGAAAATCCGGAAATGATTCGCAATCTTAAATTTCGATAAATGGCTATACTCCTTGGTTGATCGGAAGCAAGAGAATTCGCGGAATTATTTCGTGTGTGGCGTATTTTTTGCTTAAGTTAGTCTACTATTGTGATTAGGCTTCAAAAGGGGTTTTAAACTCGTTATATCAAACTGACGTAGGAAAAACTAGGAGTCTTAGGAGTCTAGGGATCTTAGGAAAAACTATGAGTCTTGATTAAAAGTAGATTTACTTTTTTTTTTTTTTTTTTTTTTTTGAAAGCGTAATTTTATTCATCGTTACTTTTACCAAGACAACCAAACCGCAAGGTATGATAGCGGAATTTTTAAGCATCTGCTATTGAATTCAAAATCATTCTTTACTTAAAAATTCGTAAAAAAATCTCATAATTCATATTTTCCCCCAGTTTTTCTTTTAAAAGCAGGCGAAATGAATGCTTCGTCATTTGTCAAAATATCAAAAAGTTATGACGGATAGAATTAAAGATGCAACGGTTTTAAAATTATTTACGAAAATGTTCGTCAAAAATGATCTTTCTTTAAAAAATTCTTAAAAATCTGCTAATTATGTTACATAGTCAGAACAAACTGTTTTCAAAGTAAAATTTTCTCTTCTATCCGATGATGCAAATATTGTTTCATTGAGAGTGTAATTACAGGCGTTATTACGTATGATGCAAGAAAAAAGTGCTAAAAATCGCATAAAGCATTAAATAAAAAATAAAAAAATCTTAATTCGAATTTGGAAACACTGCTTCGAGGTGTGTTAGGATATGCCCTAGTAAAGCCGTATTCGAAATTTCGTAGGTCTGTGAGCACCCGTTTCAGCGCAATGCGATCGCGAGCACAAGCAAGAAGATCTGAGCTTACAAACAAACCTGCACATGGGCGCCGGCAGCATAGGGCAAGAGGGGCCAATGCCCCCCTCTGGATTTTTGTATGCAGTGTTTTCCCTTGCTTTTTTGCTCTTTCCAACATGATAACCATGCGTTGAAGTAGTCTTTGCCTCCCCCCTGGAAAATATTCTGCCGGCGCCTTTGAACCTACATAGCCAGTCAGCCATAATTATTTGTAAAGTTTCATGTTAAAATATTTACTACAAAAAGTGCAATCATAGGAAAAAGTAGAAAAGAAATTATTACACATTGAAGGCATACGAATAAAAAAATGTACATATCTTTCTTTGCTCTAAAATAAGTCCCTATCAAGCAAAACTCCTTGTTTCAACTGTCAAAATTGCCTTCAAAATCGAAGAATTTTTTTAAAGTTCCAAAAACAACTTAAGCACTGTTAAATTCCACCTTGCAGCTATAACTGGCAGATCTGCGGTTACCGTCCTTTACACAGACGCACCCTTCCTCACCACGCCTACCACTTGACGGCGGATGAAGGACCAACAGCTGCGAGAGCTTGCGAAACCAACAGGGAGAGTGCATGTCCTCTCTTTGCGTTAAAGGAGCAAAGGGCAAATGCAAATAAACATATCACTAAAAAATGAAGAGACCCATAGATTTTCGCTTATCCAGTTATTTCTTGTCAGCAATCGTTGAGGTAAACGGCACACTGTTGATTGCTTATGGAGCTCTATGGCTGCTATTGATCGTTGACGATGCAGGGAGTAGCAGATTGTTGGGGTGCCTTCCTCATGCTTTCAGCCCTGGGTTGGAAATTGCAGAGTGCAGTTCCACTTCCAGATATCCAGACTTCTGCCTCTCCAGTCTACTACTGAGAGCTGTAGGCCTGCCATCGACGACGTCTTAAAACGGTGGATGAGTCAACGCGTCTAGACCCGTACATGACTAACCGATTACTGCAGTCTATTTCTACACAGTCTATACGCGCATCCAGTCCAGAAGTTAATTTATGTTTGCTGTTGAATTGTTCATTTTTAATTGATTTAGTTTAACAGTTTATAAATAAATAAATTGTTCTGAGAAAAGAATTCCCTTTCTCAATTGTAAAACACGCACGTAAGAAATTGCATATGCAAGTCTGAGCATTCTACTTCAGATCTATTTCGCACTTATTACATGGCATTTTCACACGATTTGCTTTCACATGAGTACTTTGAAATGCCTTCGAGGAAATTTTACTGTCAGTTTCGCTGTTTATCGAAACCCTTGAATTCAAGATTATAAATATTACAGTGCCTGACTAGTTTTAGAATAATCTTTAGGAAAGGGGGACACGAAAAAGTAAGATATTGGCAAGTGGTCCATGGGATAAAAAAGTTTGGGAATTTCTCAGCTGAATTGATGGTAAAAAAATGAATCACTCACTTAAAGTCTTTCCATATCTCTGTTGAAAATATTTTACAGAAGCTCATTTAAAAAGGGCTAAAAGCATTTTCTTTGATTTTGAAAAAAAATATATTAAATCATTTTCTTGTTGAAATGGTGCGCCCAATTTTGCTCAACAGCTCAAAAGTTGAGTAACAAGATTAAATGATTTGGAATCGACACATATTTAAAATGTATTATGTATCTGTGGAAAAGAGCGATTTCCATGCAATTTTTCAAATTAAAATCAAACTGAGAACACAACTTGCTCCAAAACTCCATCACTTTTGTGTGAGGGTCTGGGAAACTGCCAGAAAAATATGAAAAATCATTATTTAGATGTTACATGTTAAGCGGAAGAACATATTGGGTTACAAATGCGCTAAACTGAAAAATATTGTGAAACACTATTATAGTTAAGCAAAGAATGAAAGAGAATCCTTGTTTTCACATGCCATTTACATGTCATAATATCAGTCTGAAATGAATATTTATACATGGAATGTTGCGAGAATGCCAAAATCGATACCTGCTTGAAGAGATTTGTTATTATATATTTAAACTTCTAAAGTTAAATCATTTTAGTAATATTTAAAGAAACGGACTACAACTATTTATTACATAGACAGACATAATGTGTTCATTTCTGTAATAGCGTTGCAACACAGATAAATTTAATTGCTTTATTTTCAATATATCGACTAAAAATTAACAATAAAAAATACTGGTTCAGTTTTATTGCTTCATTGCCAAAGTCTTTTTTTATTTTCTGATTTTAACCTAAATTTAAAAAATTCAGTTTTTTTATGCAACACATTTTCCTATAAATAATTTAATAGTATATTTAAGTTGAAAAAATTTGAATCCAGAACATTGTATTGCAATTCCTAATACACATATCTGAGTACGCCCAGCAGTGGCCCAGTCACTAAACTCCATTCCCCTAATAAAACGATCAGTGAAGTATCGCCGGCTTGACCAGTGCATGAGGGGGGGGGGGGGTTGACTCCTTTCTCGGCTGAACTGCTGTGGGACCGAGTACGCTTATGGGAGCTGGTGCACGCAAAATCTGCTCTTGGCTCCAATGTCCTCAATGTTCAAAGGATGCCACTGGGGGTGCCGATTTCAGGTGCTAGATCTCTCATTTGGAATTGGTTCAAAATTAGGAGACCCCGAGCTAAGTCTGTCTTCCTCCTACTGGGACTCACTAAAATGAAAGCCGCTCCGTTTCGCCCGTCGCAGTGCTGAATGGGGAATCTGTCACCGCTCCAGGGCTACCAAAGGGTATTTGAAGCAACGACAAAAACAACATGTGTACACAAATATAGTATATTAATTTTACACTTAATCTGTAAACTTCTTAAAGTTTTATAAATCGTTTACAGTACACTGTGTAAGTCAGCTCCCTAGTCACCTCTGATCATTGTAAGGTAAAACTTTTAAGAAATTAAGAGTCCAGATCATTTATTAATTCTACTTAGCATTTTGAAGTTACGGGTTAATATATTAGCAGAAGTGCTATTATTACTATTAAGAATGTTGTTATTTTTGTGTAAAATTTTGAACACAACTGGATGAGTAAACTTTTTGCAAGCAAAACGGGTTGAGAATAAAAGAGTAGTGGTCTGGAAAATGTTAGCATAAAATGGTGGTACCAGCAAGTGAGTATGCTTGTGGAAACACAGATAATCAGAAAGTATAATAATTATTAATTTTGTTCTGAAAGTGTCAAAACAAGCAATATCACTGAACATCGGTGAAATCAATGATTCTATACATGAATTAGTATACATCCATTCTTAGAAGTTTAGGCCATTGTTAATATTTTTTTCTAATATATATGGAGTACATAATTGTATTTGCTACTGAAGAACGAGTTATTTAGTTCTGTGGTTTATTTATTTATTTTTTTCCTATCTGTAGAATACACAAAGGCTTCGCTTTTTAAATGATGCACAATTACTCCATGGAATTTATAAAGTGCATTTGGAGTGGTATTACTATCTTAAGTAAATAAACCGTTTAAAAATTATCCTTTTCGCCTACGAAAATATTTCAAGTCAATATTTTTCAATAAGTGTTGATTAAAAACAATTTTGAAGCCTTCAAACTCAAGATTTAGTAACCTAAAAATCTGAAGAAATTACTTCGATTCTAAAACGTACTATAACAGCAGAAACAAAAGCTACCACAACGTATTTTATTCAAGCAGAATATTAGCAGGAATAGTTATTTTAATTAAAGATTACATTTAACAAGGTATGATCCTAAAATAATAGTAATTATTTTTTCTTTTTTACAAATGGTTTTTCTTGGTAGAAGAAATTTCCACTTCTTAAAACTTCTAATAGTTTTTGAGAAATATCAAATGCATGAAGAACAAAATACCCTAAATCAATATATAAATGCCTGGCATATTTATTTTTCATACGGTAAATACTACGCCTGTGGTTTATTTTAAAATAGCTGGACTGCTGCAGCTTTCGAATACCCCAATACGATATCTTTAAAATACATAATGAATGGCTGGGACTTTCTTCAGAATATTCGCATAAGCAGTCAAAAATATAGAAATCAATACACGAAAAACAGCTCAGAAAATGAAAGAATGTTTACTACACAAAGCAAAAAAAGAAGCATTCTAGTCTCTCTGTCATCCAATTATATTATAAAAGTCTCGAAATAAATTTTCCGGGGAAGGAGAGAGCTTTTCTACTGTCACTTTTTTCATTCAATTTATTCAGCTAAAAGCCATTTAGAACCAAATTCGCGGTCTTTATGGCAGAAATCTGCAAAGATGCTACACATGAAGTCATATTTGAGAAGTATTTATGCCGTATAAATGTGTTTGTTGTCGAAGGAAAAGTTCGCAGAAGAGGTATAATAAAACATAAGTTTATTGTAATCGTGCTATACTGTGAGACGCAGGACCATGTAGAAATTGATTTCTAGATGCGCTTTATGTATATGTGTGTCTTTACAGGGGGATTCAAAATGATGTGGCCAAAATGAAAAGGCAAAGCAAGCATATCATTAAACACATTGCAGCTTTGTTGGAAAGTGTTAAAAATTCAAATAAATATTATTAATAATACGAGATCTTTCCAGCGCATCTGCTGATTTAAGTAAAATGTTGTAGGAGATTATGCGAAATTTGCGAGATCATACCAAATTTATAATCCTGTTATATAAGGTCCTTATGCTTTTCTTTCTTAAAATAGACGCTAGGTGTAAAAAAAGATGTAATCACTCTTTTGGTTTGAAAATGTAATAAATAGTATAACTTTAAAATGTTCGCATGCGTAAATTAAAATCAGATTTGATAGAAGTGTTCTACGTAATTAACAAACACACAAAATTGCCTCATAAACTTTATATAAATAAGTAAACTCTTTCAAACGAATATGAACAAGGTTTTAGTTGTCTCTGTGTTTAAGAATGAATACTGAAGTGCTCAGTTCTTTTGTTTGCAGACATATCTATCGCATTCTCTAATTTATGCAGATGCCTAGAGTGATGAATAATTTTTGCAGTCAGTTGAATGAACAATGATTGTTCAATTTCTCAATTATATATTGACATCTTAATCAATTATTGATAAAATTAAAAATTCTGAGAAAAATCCCTCATTGTGGTGAAAGGTTTAATATTACTTTGTCTCTCTCAGTAATACGTGTAAATTTTAATTTATTGTTCTGCAAAGATCAAAGCTAAAGTGACTAACGATTTTGCATTTTTTGCGATTACAGGAAAAATGTTAGAACTTTCTGCTACCAGGAAAAACACTTTAAAAAAATAATTACTACTATTTTAGGATGACACCCTGTCAAATGTAATGTTTAATGAAAATATCTATTCCGGCTAATATGCTGCTTGAATAAAATACGTTGGGATAGCTTTTGTTTGTGTTGTTATAGTACGTTTTAGAGTCGGAAGTAATTTCTTCAGATTTTTAGGTTACTAAAGCTTGTGTTTGAAGGCTTCGAAATTGTTTTTAATCAGCACTTATTGAAAAATATTGACTTGAAATATTTTCGCACGCGAAAAGGATAATTTTTAAAGGTTTTATTTACTTCATTAAGAAAATAATACCACTCCAAATGAAATTTATAAACTCCATGGAGTAATTGTGCATCATTTAAAAAGCGAAGCCTTTCTGTATTCTACAGATAGGAAAAAAAACAGAAATAATTCGTTCTTCAATAGCAAATACAATTATGTACTCCATATATATATATATATTAGGAAAAAAAAACATTAACAATGGTCTAAACAATCCCAAAAAATTCTCATTTATTGACTCTTCACAAATTAAGATCGGCAAACGTCAATGGCATTACTTCTATCTAATTTATTTAGCTACTTTTCCCACTGTAAGTGCATTTAGCATAGATAAAACAATGGCTCCGCCAACGAAATTAATCAGATTCTATAATCCTCTTATTGGATAAGAACAAAATGGCATTCGTTGATTCTTTTATCGAACCTTTTTTCCTCCCATGCTCTTCCTTTCCTGGTACAAAGTATAGGGCTGATCTTATATCGTTAGCTTCGCATTCAATTGAGTCTATTGCGATCCCCGATAGAACACAAAATCTCCCTGAATGTGTTTGGTGTTGCATTTATTCTTTGACATCTAAGGAAGAATTCCTTTTTCGTCGCTATCAACAAGCGTGCATAAATGTTGTGTTGAGATGTAAAATGAAAGTGTTGCGGATATGTGTCACAATTCATCAGAAATTTAGCAAAATTTACTTAGATTATCGAAATTGACGGTGTATAGTATGGATAAGCTATTACTTATTAAAATATAGAGCGAACTACTATGGAGCTTCTACAGGGGTGAAATGTTTTGGAAATTGGTTTTCAAGGGAAGAAAGAAACGAAATTCCTGACTTAGTATTTTTTATTTGTTTTCTTAAAAGCAATAATAATGTTCAGGCCTCTTACCAATAATTTAAACTTTACACAGAAGTAAAACAATATTTTATTTGAAAGAATAGAATGATGGTTATTTTCGAAAGATTCTTTGAGGCATTGATAATATCTATTTCTGAAAATCAAAACTGCTTCACTAGAACATGTTTGTTTTATGTTACTTGCTTGTTATAAAATTTGTATAAGAGATATAAGCTTAGAAATGGGTTAAAGTCAAATATAAGTGTCTCTTAAAGTTAACAAGTCTCCAGACAAACACATTGAGCAACTTTTCACAGATGATTCTAGAATAGTTTATCGTTGCCAAAGTATACTACCTATTTCAGCAAAACGTGCAGAATACGCTCAGTTTCTGACGTGGCTCATTCTCTTGTTGCTAAGTTGGTATATTTGTATTAGTATTGTGCACAATATTTAACTTAATGTACTATATAGTCCTCAAAAATTGCATTTTCACTACTATAGTCTATTTTGAAGTACTACTTGTATAAAAAATCTAAATTTGTTTGGAAATAGACTTTTTTAATGACTAAATGTTAATTAGCACTATTACAAGGGGCACTTAAGTTTAAATTTAAAACACGGTTAGAGCAATGTTTATAATTCGTCGTTAATATTGTCGTTGTGTATTTCGAATTATTTGCAGATGAGACATCTTCCGCACACATAGCTTAACTAATCTTCAATTAATTTTTTGAAAAACTGCCGTACTACATTTGAATGTCTTGGCTACGGTGTTAAAATGGAAAAGTACTTGAAAATAGTTCCTTCTCATGTATTTTCAATAGTAAACAGTCTTCAAAAAACTTTAATCATATTTCACTGAAGAAAATGTACATTAAAATATATTACAATTTGATGTACTTTATTTTTTTTAAACTGTACTTCACGGTGAAATGTTCTTATGTAGGTTAATGCTCTTATTATTAAAAGTTTTATTTGATGTTTTGTCGTATTATGAAAATGTATTTAAAAATATTTTTAATTAATTATGCTCTTTAGATTAATAACATAGAACACAGTTTTCTGCACTTTTCTGCTGTTTACATTCAAAATTGAATAGTTATAATCATTCTTTTACAGTTAGCTTAAAGAACATCGCATAAATTGACCTATGCACATAAATTACTGTCCTAGGTACTGGCGCAATCACTAATACTGTGGAGATTTCCATATTAATCTTTACTTCAGGATGTCTATACTATCCCTTTAATGACTGATTTCTATGTCTGTCCAGGTTACCTTTGATCTATAAAGAAGTATTTGAAAAGTAAAACTTCTAAACACTACTTTAATATTCTTCTGGTCGAATACTTCATAGACTGAAATTTTCCAAAGGATTTCGACTTTAATGAAGGTTTTGTAAATTGCTGTCTCTAAAAGTTTTCATGAGTATTTCTATAGGTATTGTCCCTTTAGTTTACCTTCTCATTTAAGTTACTCCACGTAGTAAAGTTTTACCCAGCCAGATTATTTAAGAAAATGTATCAAAAGGCTTTGATATTTTACTGCATCAGACGATTTTATTGGTTTATGTATGCAATCTAACTTAGATTAATAGGAGTATAGGATAATTTGATAACATGTTGTTTATTCCAGAATTGTAAGGTATTTCAAGAAACGCCACGTGAAATCAAGCAAACTATTAATTCTAACTTACACTACTAATTCTGGTTGTTTTAGAAAGGTATAAGTGTAAAGTTCCAAATTCTTAATCATCAAGCATTATCTTGAATATGTGTGATAATGTTCCGTAAAGTATATTATTATAATACAATACAATACAATATATACAGTTTGTTTCCGTCTGAAATAGTCTAATTTATAATTTTCAAAAAAAAAAGTAAATGCCTTTTTAAAACTTTAAAAACTATAATAGCCACATAAAATTAACGCAATAAAATTAACGCAAATGAATTTCGCAAAAAATAAATTAATTAATAAATAAATAACTGTGTCAAATGGAAGAAAATGCTCTATATTTTGTGCAATACAATAATTTAAAAAGTAATTTAAAAGATCGAAAAAAACTGCAATGTTTTTTAAAATTATTAAATTGACAGGTTAAAAAAAATTAAAACAGTACATTATATGCAATCACATACATAGTTTTATGGAAATATTTTTTAAAACTTTATAAACAGTTTTATTTTGTGTAAATATATATTTGCGGAGTATCTCGTAAATAACATAGACATATAACAATAATCTAATCAGCAAATGTTTTCTGAAGAGCCTAGACATCATTATTTTCATTCAATTTTCTCAATTCATTTCTTCTTCTTGGCTAAACTATTTGATAAAACAACAGTACCATAAACAAAATTAATCAAATTCTACAAGCATCTCTTGTAATAAGAACAGGGTAGCTCTTTTTCTTGTTGCAAGGTCTTTTGTTCAGTTTTTTAAACTTCTTTTAAGTATCGCTTATTTATTTAATTATTTTTATTTTCTATGCACAATTGAAGTTAAATAATTCTATCCATAATTTTAGTGATATTCGAGCCGCCTTAAACCGAAAACAATTTTTATAACCAATTCTTAAGTTTTAATCAAACAGTGTTAAAAATAACCAAGCGCAAATAAAATAGATTTAATATCACTTTTTAGGAAAATAACTAAAAGACCATAAAAGAAAACTGATATCTTGCTAGAATTTCGAGTTACTCAATCACTGTTTAATATCTTTAATAATATCAAAAAGGATCAAATATACAATAAAAATGCACTTAACAAATGACTATTATTCAATTCGCACTGATGTCGCAAATATGTATACATTTCACAACTTTAAAAAAATTCTTTAGAAAATTAAATGAGATTACAAAATTACGTAATGAAACACTTAAAAGCCACAATTTTTTAAACTGTTGTAATATCATTCAGAATAGTATAATTTTTTGTTTCAAAAATTGTGTCTCTTTTTTTTTTCGTCACAGAATTATATTTTTTTTCAATTTCTGCTCTTAACTTACTTCCGAACTAAATTATTAATATACATAGAATATGCGCAAAAAGCCGAAACTTAATGTTGTGTGAAAATTAAAATATTTTGATCTAAAAGGCCCTTCCATCTATTATCATGCTATCCCAGGATTTTACAGCTTAAAATTTTGAAGGTTTTTAAGTTTTCAACTCATATACAATCAGAAAAATTCCCTAACTATCACGTATCACATTTGATATGACAAAATCATGTGTGTCTCCTATCTCATCGTATCTGTTCTAATCCCGTGTGCGTCGTTAATAGGTATTTAAGGTGCTGATATTTCGGCATTAAAATTTTTAGAAATCGTGACACATTGATGTACAAGGAAAATTCTTTTTAAGCTATATGGATCATCAACATCATATTTTTGTAAATCATGCTATAGTGCTTGGTTCTCAAAGAAATGGAAATAAAGATTGCATAATTATTCCTTCATATATTACCTTGATAATTTTTGCTAAACGCTTATTGCATAACCATAATGGAATTACAGATGTTTTATTTACAGAAAGGAGTTGTTTCTAAACAGATATCATTACATGTAAAATATTAAAGCAATAATTTTATGGATATTTCTTTTTTTCCCCTAGAGAATGATATGTGAAAAGAACGTTTCGGCCCCCTAATTCCCACCGCACGTTACGAATTTCAAAAAAAACCCTCTCTTATCAAGTATCCCGTCATAAAACTCACATACATGCCAATTTTCATATTCTTATCTTCAGTAATTTCAGTTAGGTGTAAGATTGATAAGAGAAGAAACAAATCTGCTTTCCCATTGCCTCAATATTTACAATTCAACATTTCTTGCAAACTGATACCATTTTCAAAATTAAGCATCACAGTTTCAGATAAATGTCACAATATGAAGGCAAATCGAAAAATATCTTACTCTTGATGATAGAAAATGCACTTGTGCATGATTCGCAATTAACTAGCGGCATTGAAAAATTGGTAATTAGTGGTGTTTTTCCAGTGAATGAGTTGTGAGAGATCGCAAGGGCATCTCAGATGTATTCCAGATTGAAAGTAAGACGTAAAATGTTAGTTTTAGTAACATAGGTGTTGTAGTATACGACAAAAAATATACGTTTTTGTAAACTTTTGTAAAGCACAACGACAAAAGTATACGTGGGTCATTCTTCAGAAATGGGGTACTTTCAGATATCAGTTTTTAATTTTTAAAAATTATAACAACAATAATAATAATTATTATTTTATATAATCCCCACGTGATTCTTAATACACCCCAGTCCATGGCCGAGATCACTGATAAATATTTTTCAAGAAAAAAAAAAATTATTTATGTTTCCATAGCCCATAGAGTTGACACACAACGAAATATTGTATAAATTTAGGATTGAATAATGAAACTAAGCATCCTGCATTGTTACAAAGTTTAGGCATAGCTCATGTTTAGCATCTAGCATTTTTTAAAAATTTATTTATGGTGGAATCACACCAATGGAATGGAAATCTATTTTCTTTGCTTAAATATCATATAAAAATGGTTATATAATATCATTCGTATCAGACAAAAACTGCAATATAACTTAATTTATATGCAAAACCAAAGAAGTGGGTGGCAACAAACATACACTTGTCATAAAATATTTACTGTAAAGACATTACTGTGAAAGAAATTTAACTTCATCCACAGGGTGTCCATGGAGATGATGCCCATGGCGGTGATGAAATCACAGGTTAGTGCAAGCTAAATCATAGTTTTAATGATATAAAATGGAATTAAAGTTTTTGATGCATTTTCTTTATGTGCACCAACCCTGATAAAAAAAAAAAGAAAAACAGACAACAGTTCACATTTCATAGGTTTCACAAAAGCCGTGGAATTGACAACCAATTAGGAACCTTTACTCACATTTTAATTTTAATTTTGTTCGATTTAGTTTTCTTTATATTTGGGTTTCAATTTTATAACTTTTATTTTTGTTTGTTTTCATTAAAATGCGTAGATAAGTAAATAAATGAACGATAAAGCTCATAAAATTTTTTCATTGTAGCTCCGCATTTCAGGCTTCAAGCAAAACAGCTCATGCTATAATTTTATTGCATTATTTTCATCACAAATTTTGTTTTTAAAATTCTGCAAAAAACAATATTCATCATATGTAGTCATTTAAAGATTGAGGTTGTCTTCAAATACTAAAGTACAGTGAACCATAACAAGAGGGGTTTTATGCAATGGAGGACAATTTTCATAAACGCAGATGTATACCTCTAAAACATTGTGCAGATAACCAAGTACGTGTGGTTAAAAATTTCTCAAGCGTAAGAATATTTGTTCAATCATACTTGCAGAAAAAATGAATATTTGTTGATTATATTTATATTTTGAAAATATTTCTTACAGTTTTTCGTCAGTTTTGAAATTTCCGAAAAATCTGATGAGCAACTTCAAAAGTGTGCGATTTTATTTATTATATTTTTTTTTTTACCCTCAGTTAATTTTTGCACTTAGTGAGCAATATTCTGTTATTGGAAATATTTTTACCTTTACTTGAGTTTAGAAATCACACGGGAAAAAGTTTTTTGTTGATTGAACAAAATTTTGGTTGGCTCTATTTCAAAGAAATATATTTTTTGAATAAACAAAACTTTTGTTAATTCAACGAAATATTTTGTTAATCTAACAAAAATTTTCTTAAAACGAACAAAATTTTTCGTTTTAAATGGCGGCAACTAGCTTTATGTGAATCAACAAAAATTGTTGAATTCAACAAAACATTTTTTTTCATGTACCCTAAAATTGTGTTTTTATTACCATATATTAAAATTTCTCTCCAACGAAAATGACTATAAAATTTCAATGGCCCGATATATATATATATATATATATATAATCATAACTTCCCTAAAAAAAGAAAAAAAATACTGAATTTTCAAGTACGCGATAAATGCATTATGTAACATATACGGTAAACTTTTGATTTCAAAATGACTGTTTTCGCTCTATAATTCCGAAGTAGAATTAATCATAACTGGGGGGAGAGAGGTTTATACAATGAAGTGAAGAGACGAGAGGGAGGGGGGGGTCAAGTGCTCTAAAACCCCTTCGACGATGCAGAACGCTCTTTTTTTTTATTTTATCAACAAGAGCGGAAGATGATCCTCACTTTCCGATCTTAGAGGCTGGCTGCATCGAGAGCTGGAATCTTCCCCCTCCTGCCTCCCGGCAACATATCTGAGTCAGAAGGCATAATCCTATTATTTTATTAATTTCGCGTTCTTTCAATTATCTTAACCAAAACCCCAATTATCGTACTAAGAAAATGATGCTAATGAAGATAAAGAAGAACAGAAATGTTTTGTTGGCGAATTTTTAAGTTGTCTGCAAGCGGGAACTGGAATCACTGCAACTGTAACTGTATTGATTGATGAAATGAAAAAAGAATTCATGGATGAAGAGAAAATCGGGCGGCTAAATTTAATTTAATGCAAGCGAGCTTTACATGAATAATAAAAATCGGCTGTAAACATTTTTTTTTCGAGTTTGTGAAATATTTATAGGTTTAAATAAAATATATCCATATTTTTGTCTTTTTTAGTGGAAAACTATGTTAAATTCATAAGTGTGGCCATGCAATATATGCATTATATTTCTTCAGATAATACTACAGTATTTCAATAATTCTTAGTATAATGGCATTACTTTAGATTAACCTTGTAGTAAGATCAAGTAATGTGTGACTTTTTTTCCCTCCGTAGAAATTGAACGTGGATTTTTCAAATCTTGCTTTAAAATTCTTTCATATTATTTAGATAAATATTAGTAATGTAAATCTTAAAATTCTGTATAAGGAAATATATCGGCAGAATTTGTTACAATTTGTTCATGTGTTGAAGTAAAAAGATAATGTTTCAAGCTTGTTCTAATATTTAGACACTTTCGCTTTGTAAGAATGTTCTAGTATAGGAGCTGCGGAAGTAAAGTCGATCTGAAAAAAGATTGATATTTATTTCTTTGCAACTGCAAGTTTTGAGTGAACCGCGTTACATAGGGGCAGTCAAATGAAAACGGTATTGACTATACAATCAACGAGTGCCATTTTGTAAAGCATGCATTTGTTCATATAAAAGTGACCTCTATATGGAATTGGAAGGAGCAGCGTGAACTCCCATAGCTGTGTATTTGTGCCAACAGCATAAACGTCCATCGATGTGTGATTTGTCTTATTAAAAGTGTTCGAAGTTTGGTCAGCGAATCGTGTATGCATCCCACAACAATGTGTAAGGGAGGGAAATCTAACAGCCAGCAGCAATGCCTTTATTACTTCATCACAATCAACGCATAACGGTACACGGAAATTTCGCAAAAACACGGAAGAGTTTCATCAAGTCTAAAATAACAGAATGTTGACGAGCGACCATCAGTGTGCGCAATACTGTCCACTCACAAGTTGCCACGGTTGTTTGTACCACAGTTGTAGAAGTTTAGCTTTTTCTTATCCATTCTCTTAACAGCTCCGATCTCTTCTTTTGCTGCTTCCATATTTTTAAAACACTTAAGCCATAATATATGGTTAATCAGATTGGTGTTTTAAACTGGTGGTAAAGACATTCGCGACCATGGATTTGCTTCGAACAAGGAGGAGGCAACCTCAAACGTTTTTCTACGAAGGCATGGACTGTCTTGTTCCGCAATGGAATAAATGTGTAAACAGTTACAGTGATTACTTTTGAAATAATAAAAAGTTTATTTACTTTTTCTCCATTAGACCCGATTTCATTTGATTGGCCCTTATATAGCAAAACACTTGCTTAAGCAAATAATATATCTTCAACAATTTCTTTTCATTCTTTTTTACGGAATATTAACTATTATAAATTTTTCTTTTAACATTTAGTGGAAACTTCGTGCTCTTGTGGGAATACGGACAGAGAGGCACGCAGACAAATAAACTGCAACCATACACATTTCGAATTTAATGAAACAACTGAAAAAAATCTGGATTTTTTTAAAGGAAAAAGGGAATAGAAAAAAAATGTAATTAACACACACGCATAAAAATGGCACTTTAGGGAAATTTTGATAATTTTCAGCCTGTATGAAACTAAAAACTTTAGTACTGACGAATTATACCATCAACCTTTTTTCACCAATATTTTATTTTCTCCCAATCTGTGAGATGAAGCGCCTCACCATGGCACAGTGGTTATGTCACTGGAAATGGTAGACGAGCGAAGTGTGAAGGTCCCGGGCTCGGGTACCATCTCGCGTCCGTCGATCTAACCGCTCGGGGTTTTCCGTAATTTTCTCCGAAACTGAGCGTAAATACGGGTTAGGACCCCTTAAAAAGACCCTCGCCGAGGGCAACCCACCCAAAGACCTAGATCCCTCGTGCAGATAATTGGCCTTAATCCCACAACACACTGTGAGATTAAGCACCAATAATGCTATAAAATTATACAGTATTCTGTTACGAATGTAGACAAGGTTCGTACGCGTCCTTAATTTTCTAGAATATCGAAGTTTTAAAAAATGGTCCTAGAATGACCTTTATTCGAGATACTCCAGAGAGCTTCTTTGCGTTTGTTTTAAAACACAGAATCAGTTAAAAGATGAGGTCATTTTAGGGCAACATTTCAATAGTTAGGAATTCTAGAAAATCCGGAACCCGTACAAAGTATGTGAGTGTAGGTGTATAACAACTACAAAAGTCTTCCTAAATTTTAATTTTTCAACTTTGTTGGAAAGTTCTAAAAAATCGAAAAACGCTGTTCCCGAACGAGTACGTCAGAGGTCATGACCTTTTGAGATCGGGATAATTATTAGGCATGCGGAAATAAAGCCTTACCCACAGAAAATCGATCGGAACACTTCCACGAAATCGCAAAAAGAGACTTGGGAAGTCCACTTTATAACGTAATGAAATGGAAGTCGTGGTGTAGTGTAACACCCATTATCCAACCAGGTTAAAAAAAAAAAGAAAGAAAAAGCATTACCTGCCAATCATCGGATTCCGTTTACGTATTGGTTTTCCCCCCAGAAGTGAATCATGGCAGAGGACCGTGATTCAACCCATTTTTCCCTGACTAGTGATCACTTTAATCGATGAATTTCTCCCCACCCCCCAATGCATAATGTATTGAATGATCCCTCCAAGGAGCATTATGCCGAATCCACCCAAAAGTTGAGGAAAAGTTTCCGCATTCAGGCTATGGAACCGCCGAGAAAGTGGAATCAAAATTTAAAGAAAGAAAAAAAAAATCATTGATGTGAAAAGGAATGCACAGAGTGTGGAATGGAAGAAATGTATGTTCCATTCACTGGACGGAACATGTATACTGTAGTACATGAATACACAATTATTTTCTTTTACAATGGCCAGGTACTATTTATTTCATATGATTTATTTTTAAAATGATTAAAGAAAATAAGATTTCGTAAAAAATGAAAGGGTTTCTGAAAGTAGATCGTACTTGCTACTCCTTAAATTTTGTTGATACGTATATTCCTGTTTTATCAAGGTTGTTTCTTGAACGAACAGCACATGACGAAACCCGTAAAAAGCTTTTAAAATAATCAAACTACGCTATTGTCACAACGATGAAAAGATTTTTATTCAATCAGTTATTCTACGCATTCTTACAAGAAGTACATAAATATACATATACATTCGAACCCACTTACTGGATTATCGGTTAAAGGAATATCGCGCTTATTGCAATAAATTTCCAATGCACAACCATACAAACCGTAATAATTAGTCCATGTGATACCGTATAATGAAATATTCCGCATATTAGATAAATTTTCTGTGACAAATTGACTATTCCCTTAAGCGGTTTCAACTGTAATTTTGTTTTGTCTTTTTTAATGGAGTTTCACTTTATATATATAATTGCTTTCACTTTAGCTTATGAAAGTAAAAAATAAACAATCCATCTAAATTATTTGTGCACGTATGTAGGAGTTTTTACATGAAATTTTGTTACCATAGCAAAAGTAATATTGGATTATTTCACTTTCTAAAATTTTCACTTAATTAAATATAATATTTATCTTTTCCGTGAAGATACAAGGAGTTACTAGATTTCTAATGCCGTCTTACAAACTCACGCAACTAACACCGAACTGAAGCCCCAGTGTAGCTCTTCCAATTCTTTTTGCTTTCAGCATGAATCTGATGAGAAATATTTATGTGAAGGAAATCACCCAGGTGTGCACTTAGTGCTTCCGAAGTGAAAGTGCATCCTTAGAAGCGCCTTTAAAGAGCACATGCTTTTCAAGATGCAGTATACTTGCATTTATAATCAGTATACTTGCAGTTCAATGACGCCTTTATCTAGCTGGAAATTAGTATAAACATAATGTCAAATACCGTTGCATGTCTTGCATATGCTTTCAGAAATGGCTCATAAAGAGTTGATGGCAGAACTATTTTTTACGCATATGGTCGTTTCGTTACAGATTTATCGTTACATTTTAAAAAAATGCATATTCTATAAATATTTAGGATTAAAGACTTTAATTTTATAAAAGACACAAAAAATATTTTAAGGTAATTTTAACTTTAATGACTTTCTTCAGATTTCACTAAATATTCCCTGGGTTTGCAAGAAATCAGTTTCAAGCATCAGTGCTCTAGAATGCGTTTTCTTGTCTTGAGAGACAAATCTGAATTCAGATAATCAAAGAATGAACTTGACATTTATTAAATAAGAAATTTTAGAGGCCAGTTTAAAAATTCGCGAAACATTGGAAGCTGTAATACACATAAAAATTCTTAATATGTTTTATACACGTTAAAATATTCATAAAAAAATAACAGTAAAACACCTCAATATGTCCCCCTTCATGTTAAACAACGTGCAACCTCATTCAGAATGTTATTTTCCAGTTGACCGGAGTGACTCTGCCAAAATATCATGAAAATGGCGCTTGAATGTTGTCCTTCAGATATGGCACAGTTGTCTGCTGTGGTAGATATTATCTTTCAGCAAACCCCACTGCCAAAAATCGACGAGAATGATATCCGGCAAACGAAAAAGCCATGATGTTGGAAAATGACGGTCGACCATGATCACCCATGAATCTATAAAATACTGCTTTAACAATTGCTTTACGACTACGACGATTAATATGACGACATGCAACATCCACCAATAAAATGGCCCCCGAAAGGCATTCGCGCTTTATAATTTGTGAAACAACAAAATCCCTCAACATTTCAAGGTATCATGAAACACGTTTGGATTCCATCTGCAGTTATATCTTAACCCTTTGAGGCGCAACCCCTCCCCAATGCTGAAAAAAGGCAGCCGTTGCCATCGCTCGACTTAATTACCAGCAAGATGGCAAACGATCGAAACGTTCATCGCGTGCCACAGATCTAGAGACCCTTTTTTCACGCAGCTGGCAGTGCCGTACAGCCAGCTGCGTCAAAAAAGGGTCTCTACATCTGTGGCACGCGATGGACGTTTCGATCATCCGCCATCTTGCTGGTAGTTAAATCGAGCGATGGCAACGGCTGCCCTTTTTTCAGCATCGTGCAACCTATCCAGCTGTTCTCGCGTTCTTCCATTTTTCAGCAGATGTCAGTGCTGTTAAAAATAATCGTGACCTTTTTTTTTACGGGGAATGACGTGCTCAAAAGTAAAATAATCTTGTCTGAACTATGACAACCGCAACTATTTTTTATAGAAATCAAATCTATTCTTCGTGACTGGCAACAGTCAAAACGTCAGAGTTTGGTGTTCCAAGAGCGGGAACACTGCGCGTTAAAGGGTTAAAAAACTGCCGTCCAATGATAAAGATAGCTGAAAAACCACACCATACTGTCACGTGTTCAGAATGTAAGGGTTGTTCCTCAATAGCGTGAGGCTTTTTCGCTGTCCAAATTCGACAGTCGTGGTCATTAACTTGAGGCAAAAGTGTGCTTCTTCGCTTCACAGATTGTTCCAAGACCAAGGGAAGTCAACCACCACTCCGGTAATAAACTTAGCTACACAGGTTTTATGAACATCTGAGTACCCTTCTCGTAATCGGCACATAAGTTTGATTTTGTAAGAATAAAAATGCAAAATACAGCATAAGACTTTTCGTATAGAAGATTGCGACATATGTATTACACGGAAAACATCTGTCATACTCATACTATCGACTAATTGTTGGTTACAACGACCGCGGTAGCCACATTCTTGAAGCTAGAAGACTGTATTTACTTTGGCCCTGTATGCATGCATGTGCAAAGAAGTAACAAAAGTTCGTGCAAAAACTTATTATTGTTTTACCAATAGAATAATGCTAATGGACATGAGCAATAACGCAAGTCAATTTTCACTCTTTTTGTGTTAAAGTGCCAATCTATTGGTGAATTTTTTGCTTTCTTTTCCCATGTTTATTGCATGATTTGGTTTGTCTGTAGCTCAGTTTTATACACATTTGGACCTATAGGTCACATTTAAGACTCCTCTGAAGTAGGAAACTTATTTCTTGCGAACCCGGTATTTCGCTTCATTTCTAGTTTGAGAATACTTACAACTGGTTTTTAAATATTTGTAACATTAAACATACTAAAGTTCTAACGAAATGCCTTTTGGCTTTAGTTTGAATGCAATATACAACCCAGACAGACAACAAGATTAAATCAGGCTTGTCATTTCTTTGAATTTGACGTATGAATACAAGCTTGGCAGTTCAATTCAATTTAAGCTTGCAGGAGTCAAGTTGAATTGTCAAGTTGGAATACAGATTGATTTTCCCTTTCAAAAGCGTGCGTTGATGGCGCCATCTGTGAAAAAGAATGGACATTAATTGTCTAGCGTTTCTCAAATTTGCTCAATAAAGAAAAGTTCGTAAAAGTTGTGTTTTATTTTATTATCGCACAAAACCTGGACATTAGAACACGCAAGTAGAAGGAATGAATGGGATAAGCCCCTCTGAAGTGTAACACGAGGGGAGTTTTAGTTTTATTTACATCTAATTAACATTAGTAATTCCATTAACTAATTAATTCGCCCTAAAAATAAATTTTAATATAATTAACAAAATTTAGTTAGTTAATATACTTCACTTTATGGGTGGTAGAATGAGGCGCAATCCGGCCTCCACAAAATAATTAATCAGTCATAACTGTACTTGACCATAGAATTAAAAAAAGTTTCTATATTTCCAAATATGGAAATTCTTCAAAATAAAATACAATTATACTAAGAAATTGATTTCAAAATCAATCGTTTGTCTCGATTTTGGCCAACAGTATTACTCAACATGAGTGTTGCGATATTGAAAGTTTCAAAACGTGTCCTGCTTTTAAGTTTATATTATGCTTATTTCCCTATTAGTAGAGTCTATAAATCACACATAACATTATTTAAATTTTGATTCATCCTATGGAAAAATAAAAGAAACTTATCAGCATCGCCCATACTGATCGATCTGGCCAGAAAACTGCGTGAAAACAGTCACTTCAAACTTTAGTCATAGCTGCCCGAGGCGGAACGGCTAGCACGCCGGCCTCCCAGGCCATAGTTCCTGAGATCGAACTCAGCCGCGGACGTTTGATGGAAACAGATTAAAATAACTTAAAATTTCAGCATAGAGGGGAAAATGCGTGGAAACATAAAGTATGTGGGGCGAGTTCGCGGACGGGCGCCCCGTGCATTTAGAAAAATTTTGGGGGAAATTTTTTTAAGCTTGAAATTAAGTTTGCTATGTCAAGCTTGATTCAAACTTGCTATTTCAAGCTTAATGCAAGCTGGGCAATTGTAAACTAGAACACTTGATTCAAGCTTGCATTAAGCTTACACGCTTGAAATTTTCAAGCTTAATTCAAGTTTATTGATTTGATAAATCAAGTTTGCTGCAAGTTTGATGCAAGCTTTCTGTGCTGTCTGGGAAGAAGTTAAAAACAACTTTAAGAACAGGAGTTTCAGTATATTTTTATTGATATTGATAGTAGCAATAGTTCTGCACGTTTTAAAATATGTTAATATCCTGTTTTTGATAAAATATCTTCACAATTTTGTTTCTCTTTTTTTCTCTCTCTCTCTCTATCTCCCTCTATCTCTTTTTCTGTCTTTCTCTCTCTCTAGAAATGAAAAATAAAATATGAAATGAAGTATGAAATGATTATGAACAGGAACAAAAATATGAAATGAAATGAAGATTGCAGATTCAAAACTCCCATTCTCCACTTAGTAAGTTAGTTCTTAGTTTATATAATTATGCAAAAAAAATTATATAAAATAAAAATAATAATTAATTAAAAATTAAAGAAACACAATATTGACAAATATGATATATTTGCAGGTCTTTTTATTTTTATGTGCGTGTGAAATGTTTGTTCTCATACCAACTATTTGCATATAATCCTAAACCTGTAATTATTCTGGTAATGCTAGAATTTAAATTTAAATATGGGAAATGTGAATTTTGCATCGTCACCTTCTAAATTTAGTATTACCAATATATGGCGTATTTTGTGTCCTGTCCTGTCAATAAAACATGCTATCCTTATGAAAAGGAAACCTATTTCATTGACCTTTTTTCCACTTTTCTTCGTGTACTTTGATATTTTTCCGCATTTTTATTTACGTTTTTCTCTATTTCATGGCAATATAAACCTTGTACACGCACGCGTTTATTTTACTTCGCAAGCCTCCATATGAATCTCTTATATATTTACTTTCTGGTGTGTTTGTATTTGAAAAAGCTTGGATATATGTCACGAATGGCGAATTTTCTTTCTCTGCTGATTGTTTGGCGATTTGCACATGCGCTTAATCCATAATCTTATCTTTGTGCCATTAAAACAGTTTTACAGCAATTCCTATACATAATCCTTGGCAGATCGCCGTTCGTAGAACCTTGAAATATTTTAAATGGCCGTGATGGCATATATCCAAGATGTGCCATTTCTTTAAAGTGATATAATATTTTTTAGTCGTGATACAGTAAATAACAATCACTTCTCAAAGACAAAATTGTAAAAGAAAGATATTCATTCATGTGTTATTGGACGTCTGTGCTAATTTGTATAAATAAAACATCGGCGAAAATTTAATATAAAAAGGAATGAAAAACTTTTCTCTGGGTATCTCAAAACCGGCATTAATATTGTCTGCTGAAAAACCGTAAACCATTTTCCAATTATATTAAATTAGCATGTTCAGTCAATTCTAGCGGAGCTGTCCAATTAGCCGCAACATGTAAATTTGACAGAAAAGGGAAAAGTTTAATTCAACTCAAATTAACACTGCGTCTTTGGAATAACGTTTGAAGAAGTTAAATACAAGATAAAACAAAAATTTAGCATGCGGAGTTAATTTAATTAAAGGGTAAGTGATTTATCGTGCTAAATGTATAATATAACAATAGCATTGTCCTCTGCCTAATTTTTCTGTTTATTTGAAATACGTTTCAAATTTCTACGCTTTGAATTTCAACTAAATGCAGGCTCTAATTGTTTCCTGCATGTAAAAGGATAATATACCTTCAAATAATCAAATTTGATATATTTTTGAAAGGATTTATTCTAATGATATATTTTTAAAAGGATTTTTTCTTCAAGCTGCGCTTTTCATTTTCGAGATAATGTATGGACTTCCTGGAAGTTTT
Source organism: Cheiracanthium punctorium (assembly GCA_038373885.1). Lineage (NCBI taxonomy): Eukaryota > Metazoa > Arthropoda > Arachnida > Araneae > Cheiracanthiidae > Cheiracanthium > Cheiracanthium punctorium. The sequence goes on along the minus strand of JAWZYV010005986.1, from coordinate 1,020,652 downwards.
TTTTTTTTTACTGCCTATTTATAGTAAAGAAAAGCTCTATATTTATGCTTTTTCCCCATTCAAGCCATGCTTTAGATATGCCTGGATAATTAAGTCCCAATTGAAAATAGGTATACCATCTTGTGAGCTGCTAGGGCAGCCATGCACAATAGTACTAGTCCTGATTTTAACACTTCTGTCGTATGCAAAATTCCGTCTACTTACTTTCTGATAATGCATGCCCAAAATATTAGCAGAGTTACCGTCGTTTTTGGCTATATTACCATCTTTTCACTGAATGGAGTTACATTTTTCATACCTTAAGTGAATCGATTAAATGGGGGACCAAGCTTGTTTGGGAAAATAAACATCATTGTGGAGCCCACGTTAGATCAAAACCTTCTAGATATAGCAACTGAAGCTTTGACATCCTCACTAGATCCTATTAAATAACGTCATCACAGTTTTATCATCAAAAAGTAAATCTATTTAAAATTTCTGGTGAGTTTTCTCACTCATAAAACTTTTTAATAATTTAAGATAGAAAATTAATTTTACGACAAATAGCAAATTTGGCCATTACTGATTGTATAATATGATGCAGAAGTAGATCACAATGAATTATTTCGCATCGAAAAGTATTTTAATTTTTATCTGTAAGATATTTTTTAATACTTTAGCATTCACCAAAAATTTTAAATAGTTTTACTTTTTGAAGATAAAGCTGTGATGACTTCATTTAAGAGGATCTACTGAGGACGTCAAAGCTTCAGTTGTAAGGCTTTCTATATCTGGAAGGTGTTTGTTAATCTGTCTATCTGGGCAGGGACATATGCTTCTGCAATCGAAGACCCATGACTGCGAAGACGTGTTGAACATCGCAGGACTTGGCCTTTATATGCCCTGTTTTGTCCAGTGTCAGTGAGTTTAGTTTAGAAGGTATAAAAGTAACTCGAAAATGCAAATGCATGCACAGTTAGTAAATTATTTCATTATTTACTTTAAAAATTGGTGCCGAATGTAAATTTAATGAAAAAAATCGGTTTATTCTTCGATATTTGTTCATTTGAAATAAAGTACGATTATAATTACATAATTTAGTACAGTTTTTTTTTTCCCTTAAAAACACTTATTTAGTGTTGTAAATTTCTCTAACGCCTTAAAAATTTCTTTTAAATAACAATACTGTGTGAATATTATAATGTTATTAAAAAATTTCTAAATTTTTCAATAAGTAAAATATGGTACTATTAAGATCAATGAAGCAAGGATTTCACGTAATACTGGTGCATATTTTGTAAAGCAAATTATTAATTACATTATCGCATAACGTGAAGTTCTTTAACAAGTAAGATAGCACGGAGCATAAAATAAACATAAAATTCACACTAGTACTCAGGATGCTTTTCCACGCGCCTTTCTTTCATTTTTATGACACAAATGGCTCCGATATTTGTTACATAATCATACATTTTCAATTGGAAGTTTTAACCGCGTTTCATTCTAATTTTCGTCTCTATAAACTTTACCAGAAGTGGGTTACTCCTGTTGGTGACTATCGGATTATCATTTTTTTTTATACTGAATGTTTTTCTTTCCTCGTTCTTACCAAGAAATTACGCAATGAATCATGCGAGATATATAAAGAAATCAGGAAAATTATGTTCATTCTAAAAAGCATAGTCTAACGCGATGAATGACGCACAAAACGTTTTGCTCTAGCATGCCTGTTGTCTAAATATTTTTGTTTAAGTAAAAATAAAGAGACGATAAAAGACTGCTATGTGCTGGCAAGGACATAAAAAATCCTTATAAGATACGTTAAAAATTATTTACATGATTACATTGAAAATTCGTCGAAGAACCCAGATTGATGACTAACAAAAACTTCAAAGGAAATGGCGTCGCAGATGGCGTCCAATAGTTTAAAGTTACGGAAATGTACAATCATCGAAATCCGTCATTGTGGTTTTTTTTTTTTTTGGCTTGTAGCAGCCTGGATAAGCAAACGCTGAAAGAGAACATCTTTCAGCGTTTGCATATCACGGCTGAAAAAGATCCAAAAACTGTGGAAAAGTACCAATCTAATCTGTGAACCAATCAACCAATGTATGCAAGTTTACCACTTTCTCCAAACCGGACCAATAAACGCAACTGTAAAACACGCATGAGTGTTTCTGTGGATGGCACTTAGAACAATTCAACGTTTGTAGTTGAAAAAAAAAAAAAAAACTGCAACATACACTAAGGCAAAAATATTATGGATGGTGGGACATTTCTACAACAGCGATGCTTTTTTTTCAGTAATCAAAACGAACAGACTAGACCTGGATTCAATAGAAGAATAAACTCTAAAAACCAAACAGATTTTTAAGGTTCAAATGTATTCTGGCAGCTCCAGCCCTATAAATCTCCTATTGCTACTGTACTGACAGTCAGTTATCAACGTTAGCTTGCGAATTTTTAAGACTATAAATAATCGTTATTTTTTTAAATAAAGGCAGACTATACAAAAAAGGACAAATATTTCCTGAATCTGCATAACTTTTTAAACTGTGAACCAATTAAACGAGATTACATAGAGGCTCACATATTTAGATAGCATATTCCCCATAAATTATACTGTGATCTTTAAATATCCCGGCTTTTAAACCATTATTTATTGGTTGATCCGGATTCCGGCCAAACAAGCTTTACCAGGCATTATATTTTAGTTCACCTAAGAAACCCCATTTTTAGGTAAATATTGGTTTTATCCTTTGATACAGTACCTTGCCGATACCAAGTGCTAACGTGCTAATTCTAAAATTTTAGCCTACAGCCGATTGCATTTTAGCCATTGCGTACCCAAATCTGTTTGCTTTTGCTAGTTCCAGCTTCTTTTGCGGCTGCAGGACTGACATCGTTTCAATTACTAAAATGCCAATGGCGACTCATGACCACCATAGCCGATGTTAGCCCATAGCTTGCCCAATAGAGCTGTATCTGCTGGGTGTGCATATAGTTGTTATGGCAGTAAATATATCACAAAAACGTGTGCCAATATATCGTGTCTGTTTATAAGACTTTTTGTATTTTTCTTAAAAGTATCGGCACCTTCCATTTTAAGTTTTCTCACTTCTGATATGAAATGTGCATAATTAATAACATCGGAATGAACTTAACAACAAAAAGAAAATAAAAGAAGTGTTTCCGTTCGTACAATTTAGTTTTTAATGCAAAAGTTAAATTTTGATTAATGAGAATGAAAAGAAACCATTTTTTTTTACATGGATATAACCGTTCATTCACTTGATTCCTTTTCGCTTAATTATATTTTTAATTATAACAGAGAAATTATAATTAGAGTTCTGTATAAAATAAAAATTTTAAATATCTGGTCTTTATATACTACCCAGTGTATGATGACAAGCACATTCCATAAAAATGTGCTAAAAATAAATTAATTTTATCCACTAATCCAACATCATTTCTTTATTTCTTTCTTACAGTAGCATTAAGTCCAGAAATATTTTGATATACTATTGCTAGAAAAGTTGTTCATATTTTAAATTGCAACACAGTATATGCATGTATGTATATATATATATACTGTGTTGTGTAAAGAAGTGAGAGAACTTTGTGCCCTACATTGCAATTTGGATGCTACAATCTGTCAACATATTGTCCTCCATTATTATCCAACACAATTACTCTAAGCAGTTGTAATTTAGTTGCAAGGCTATTTATTCCATAAAAAAACAAGTCCCTTCATCAACAAAAAATTAAATACAAAAGTAATAAGCGCTAGATAAGTATATTTGCGTGAACTAGCAACTCATTCTACGGTGAAGCACAAATTAAGATACATGTTAAAGAAGCAAAAACACAAATGAAGTTAATCTTTTTTGCTGTTATTCGTGAGCAAGTTTTTGCATGCAAAAGGGATTTTTTTGCGTGAAAATGTAAAAAAAACAGAAGGATTGAATCCTGCATGTAGAGAATTTTTATTCATTTTCATTCTAATAGTCTAAAAGTATTTTGCTTAACAACTTATGACACGCTATGAAAATTATGACCAAAACGCTTATCTGTGTTGGACATATTTTTGCCTTAGAAAGTAGTTCTTTCATTTTAGATTAATATGTTATCATTTCTCGAGTGTATTTTCAATTTAAAGGGAATAACTCACCATGATTAGTTTCATTGGGAGATAATTTGTAAGTTATATTTAAAGTTTTTATTTGTATGTTTCTTGTCATGTAGTGTTTGTATGTTTCTTGTCAAAAAGTGTGAGGAAAACAGGGAAAATATGCAATATTTCCGAGTGCAAATCAGAGTTGCCAGAAGTCTTTATTATCTATTTTTTATTTTAAAAATAAAAAAAAAGATTTTTTGTTAAAATGAATTATTTTCTTAGTAATAATCGTAATATATATATGAGTGTGCGTGTAAAATTACCTATAAGATACATTTAAGTTTAATAATCTCTTGATTATACCACAGTAATTTGCTAACTCGATGAATATATTATAATCTTGATGTTATTTTTAGTTTTTTTTTTTTTTTAGTGTTTATGTAACTATGATGTGCCTGGTCTTATTTTTAGTGTTTATATAACTGGTCTGCCTAATCTCCTCGTATGGAAAAATTACACAGGGTGGTTATAATTCAATCCTGGTAAACAGGATTCTGCCTACAGGAAAAAACGTGTGAACGGGTTGTAACCAAATTTGGTATGTAGAATTTGCATGAGATGCGTTCAGGGAATTTTAAAAAAATACAAAAAAAAAATCAAAATTGTCAACTATGTTAGGCTTTGCATGAAAAATCAGCAAATTCAACAATGTAATTGGACAATTTGAAATGTACAAATGATTTCAACATTTATTCAAGATTCAACAGTTTTTGGAGATTTATTAACTAATTTGTATTATATTTTAACTGATTTCACCATGAAAAACGCAACTCAATGGATTTTTTTAAACTAAACTTTTTTTAAAGAACATCCTTTAATGCAATTCATGTACAGTCCGTATTCCAAAGTTGGTTGAAATTTACGCACCCGTTTCAACTGCAGAATGCTGTTTTTAGGGGAAGTTTAATTATAACCACCTTTAAAAAATACTCTGCAAAAAAAATAAAAATAAAAAAAATAAAACATGGTTTGAGAGAATATTAATACCAGTGAAACAAACGTATAATTAAAGCAGAAAAAAATTGTCATTGTTTACTAGACTGTAGGAGAAATGATTCCTGGAATGTGACATGGATAATTTGGCAGTTTTGTAAGTTCTTTCTGCGGAATATACAAGGTATATATTTAAGTTTTATCTCCCTCCTTAACCTAAAAACGGCAAAGCTACATCATTAAGCAGAGTGCCCAGGTAGCATGCTTTATGCTACGTGATACGATATGTTAAAGCAACAACTAACGGCAGACAGAAAAGTTGACATTAACATCTTTTAAAAAGGTTAAATTAATTGTAAACAGAGTCACAGTGGAACAGAGTTCTCGATTTAGTAGGAAACGACATACGTTGCCCATCATAATGCCAAGAACAAACATGTAAAATGCTAGATTATTTATTTCCAGTTTCCAACTGTCTTACGCAAGAGGGTAATGTTGGGGTTCTATACAGGGGTCTATTGTGTGTTGGCGGTGTATCTTTTGTGTGTGGCTGGCTACACACCAATGCTCACTCAAGCGCACTGTACGCACTCTAAAGCTGCAGACTCGGGGGATGCGAAATACGTTTCGTTCGTCGCGGGTTCAGCATGCTCATTCTTTTATCTAGTGCATCTTGCATGTTCTTGAAACCAAGCACCTTCAGTGTACTCTGAGCTCAAGTGACCTGCCCAAGAATTATTTATAAACAAATAGCAACATGAGAGGAATCGCCGTCAATGAGAATTTGCTTGGTAAAATGATGGAGGACGATTTCAATTCCTTGTTGCTCTTTCTTCTCCAAATAGCTAGGCACCGCATATGTGTCATGCACTGGCCTTTTTCATGTTATAGAAGAACCCATTAAGTCCATTTTCTTATCTTCTGTTCATTCGCAATTAAAAACAGAAACGTTTCTCCTTCAAACTCCGAAACGTCGGTCGTTTTTGCTAATATTCTGCACTTCTTCTTTGTGCTGAATATGTTTATTATACTATATTGACACGTGCACTTCTAGCTAAAGATTCAGATACTGTATATTAGATCTTTGTGTGATCTGCAACTTGTGCAACATCTTCATTTTACAGTCTGTGCATCTCTGGGGTGTGGCCGGCCTAAAGTTGATGCTCGTGGCAATCTTCCACCAATAGTGTTGGAGAAACTGGAAGTTAATTTCAAACCACGAGAGGCTCACCGCGTAGACCTGGGAGACAAGGATAGACAGATGTAATAACAGACCGGAGAGGTATTGTAGATCTACCCAATCCACTACATCGCATATAAATGAGATTTCTACACAGTGAGCATCACAGTCAATGAAAATACTTGTTCCTTGCTAAAATGTTGTTAGGTTTATGTTTTGCAATGTTAAAAGATCATAATTTTTTGTTTCATCAGCTCAACTCAGCTAGAGGCAAGGAAAGAGTAAAGTCTACCGAAACCTTTCTAACATAAATGTTTACATAGAATAACTTTTTACGATAAAAAATAACAAATGTTTAGTTACAGATTCTTTTTTATTAACTCACTAAAAAATGTATCATATTATCATTAATTTTAAGAGATCTCATCACATTGTAATGTATAAATAATATTCCTAAATATTAATAACAACTTACAAAAATGTATAGCTGTTTTATAATTGATTAGTATTAAATTAACTTTTAAAAATGTCTGTAAGGAGAAATTTTCCACTCTGCAATAACAATGCTAAGATTCGGATTATATGTACGATTACGAATATATTTGATAAACATTGCATTTTAATTAAATTTGGAATTTCGGAATCAATCTATTATCTTGCTACTTTTAGAGGGTGAAATAACTGACCCAACTCAATATCTTGTTGATATCTCACAATTTTCAGGATAATTCACTGGCAGTTTTATATAAATTATCTTATACAACCGGTTACGAAATGTTATCTTTAGCTCTAGAAATTCTTTTTTAATTTTTCATTACTTTTTATACAATATTCTAGATTTTATAAATATAGCACTGCTGGAAACATTTGGAAATTTTTGTAACGCACATATCATCTATTATAAAGTCTTCTTACCCGAATATTGTTCAATGATTAAAACTGAACAAAATAATGCTAAATGATTTTTTGAAGTAAAAAAAAATATTTCCGTTTTTTATGAAAAATTATGATTTATTTACATACAAACACACACTCACATTATATAAGTGTGTGTGAACGAATATGTACGTGTGCTGATAACATAGGAAATGCTTTCAAGCAATTAGTTTGATTGATACACATGAACTTCAAAAATAAAACTTGTGGACCTCCAAAAATGTGTATTTATTATTAAAAGACTTAAAGAACGAGTTAAAAAACACAAAGTTACTCCATCATTCACTTTAAATAAATTTTAATGTACCGTGTTTCAAAAATTCGCCATGTTGCTTATTCGTAATATGTATTTTCTATTTTCAATTATTCTATGCAATAGTAAGTTTAATAGAACGAGCGATATTAATACATGTAGGATTTTTCAAGTAAAACCAGCAGATACACGCTAAAAGTAATCATATTCTAGCATTTTTCTTTTTTTTTTCTGTTCTATATAACTCATACATATGCATGCTAATGCAAAGCTGTTTTTCACTCTAAAAATACTAAGTACTCGTGTCTCCACACTTTTTATGTTACACTTTTATTTTTGGGTGAGAATGTTAAACAGGTCAAAGCAAAATCCGTATGCAGAAAATATCATTAGAGATGTGTTAGCATCCATTAGTCATCACAAGATGTAAAGACCATGTATTTTTTACTAAGAAAAATATATTTAAATATAAATTCCATCATAAAAGGGCCTAAATGTCATTAGTATAAAATATGAATTGAGCGTAAGTATTCATGAGTTTTTACTATTAGTACATGATTTTTTACTATTATTATTTTTTTACATAAAAAAAATAAAAATAAAATAAAAATATACGATAAAGAAGAAAACACGCATTAGTTTTTGAAGCCAAATATTTTCATCGTTTAGGTATTTCAATTTTCCTACATTGCAAGATGTTTCATGCAAGGCTATCAGTGTAAATTATAAATGAAAATGCATATTTTTGAGTAATTATGAGTGTTTTATTAAAAATTATTACTTTATAGTATGATTTCTTTCAAACGTAAGCAATATATATATATATATATATATATATATATATATATACAGACATATATATATATATATATATATACATATATACATACATATATATATATATACATATATACATACATATATATATATATATACATATATACATACATATATATATATACATATATACATACATATATATATATACATATATACATACATATATATATATATATACATATACATACATATATATATATACATATATACATACATATATATATATATATACATATATACATACATATATATATATATAAATATACATACATATATATATATATACATATACATACATATATATATATACATATACATACATATATATATACATATATACATACATATATATATATATATACATATATACATACATATATATATATATATACATATATATATACATACATATATATATATATATACATATATATATATATACATATATACATACATATATATATATATATACATATATACATACATATATATATATATGCATATATACATACATATATATATACATATATATATATATATATATATATATACATATATACATACATATATATATATATACTAGCAGACCCGGCCACGCGTTGCTGTGGCTGAGTGATTTAAGCAGGATTTGAAAGACAAAATGTAACACAAATTAACATAACATTTAATAACATTTATTTAATAAATACTTTAAATATTTTAATTTGATATATATACTCTAAATATCTTTAATCGTAATAAATCACAGTTGATATTCAATGAAGCGCCAATCGATGTACAATATTTTTGGTCAATCGGTCCTTTGTTAATGCAAATAAACTTGATGGTCTTCCTACTCGTGAACACGCCACGTATAATTGTCCATGGGAGAAACATGGATTTTCAAAGTCTAAGCCGCAAATAGACATGTTTGGCCTGAGATTTATTTATAGTCATCGCGAAAGCTAAGCGAATGGGAAACTGTAGTCTTTTAAATGGTATGGGAGAATTGGATATCCTCGGAATACGTGGTAACAAAACAATTTCTCCTTTAAACTTTTCTGTCAAAATAGTTGCTTCAAGAACGTTTCCAGTGATTCTTTTGATCACCAAACGTGTACCGTTGCATAGTTTAGGAGGGTTTAAATTACGCAGTAGAATAATCGGTGATCCAATTTTCAATCGAAGATTGTGTGGTGGCATTCCTGATATGTCTAAAGAATTTAAAAATTCAATTGGGAAATTCACTGCCTCACGATTATTAAGCCAGTCATGATTTAAATATTTATTTAGTATGTCTGGGAAGACACTCTCAATCAGTTCATTTTTAGTTTGAACAACAGTACAGAAATTATCTGGCAATCTAATATGTTGAGTATCTTGATGAAATTCTATTTCACCGTTTCCAAGAGCCAGTAATTGTTTAGAAAATTCTTGTGCTGTTGGATCATTTTGGAGTTGTACTTGCATGTTTTTTGTCAGTCTGAGTGTTTCAACATTTCTCCATAAAATTGATTGTTTTAGGCATGCATTAATTTCATCTGCAAAAGTAGAGCGAGGAATAACTGGCAACGTTTGCCGGAAATCACCAGATAGTAATAAAATAGTACCACCGAAATATCTGTCACTATTGTTTAAATCCTGCATAGTCCTATTTAATGCTTCGAGCGAATGCTTATGAGTCATAGTACACTCATCCCAAATTATGATCGAAGTCTTCCGTAACACTGCTGCCATTCCGCTTCTTTTTTGATATTACACATTGCATTTGGATTGTTATGAATATCTAATGCTAGCTTGAAAGCAGAATGTGCTGTCCGCCCACCATCCAACAAAGTAGCAGCTATGCCTGATGATGCAGCTGCTAATGCAATTTTTTGTTTTGACCGTAGTTTCGCAAGGATGAAAGATAACAAATATGTTTTACCGGTACTACCTGGTGCATCTAAATAGAAAAAACCGCCTTGTTTGGCATCAATAGCCAACATAATTCGATTGCATTTGTTCTTCTGCTCGTCAGTTAATAATGGTTCATTGTTAGTAACAAATGTATTTAAATCACGATTATTAAATTGTTCTTCTTGCTGCAAATCACTATTTACTAAGTCTGTAGCTGGGCGGTTAGGAGATGGAATACCATAATGACTAAGAGGTGAATTTGAGATCATAGTACATAAATCTTCAATCATTATTAAAGCTTCGTTATACATATCTTGTGTGAAGTCTAAGTTTGGAGAGTGGTTTATTTGTTTATGTCGGTAGAGTATATCTTCAGTCATGTAGTTCTTATATTTTTCCCAAAATGTAGATGACTGTGTTGGAAAACATGTCATCAAAATAATGGCAAATAGTTGACGAATATTACTCGGCGAGGACGTTAAAGCAGCATCAGCAAGTCTCAGATCCCAATGGTTGTCATCTTCTAAAAGTTGCAACGCGTGACATGCATCTTTATACGTACTGAACACTTGGTCATTAACTGATCGTAAAAATTGAAAAGAGATTGGTCCAGGAACATTCACAAACAATAAACGCAGAAAAAAGCATTCACGTTGTTTTGGATGTACAGTATAAAGTCGTCCCAGTGTCTTAGCTTTAAATATGCCTGCAATATAAGGATGTGGTTCTCCCTTTTTACGTGGTTCCCATTTTTTAGCTGACGTGTTCCATGTAAAATAGCATGGAATATCAGTGTATGATACTGTTTTTGCGAATTGACCATACACATCAGTTTTTTGACAAAGAGTGAAAAATTCGGTTAGTGTCGTTTTTGGTGGTTCACATGCTCTTTGGAGAATATTTTCTTCAGTGAAATACACACGTTGTCCATTTTCAAGATGCACTGCAAGATGTTGTATAGCAGTACTGTGGGGTATGGGGTGTATGGGGAAGCTAAGTATGCGCCAGATAGCTTCACTGCTGCTAATGTATCTACCCATTTGGTAGCGTGCTATTTCATCATTTTCGTTTATATTTTATACTCCAAATACGGCCAAATCACTGCCCTTATTAACGTACTTGCAAATATACTTGATGGATTTCACAGAACTGCAAAGCTCAACATTAATATGAGCCTTGTACGTTTTGGAGAGTAGTGGTGAGTATGGTACTACCCATTGATTGTCAATTTCTAATTGGTTAGAATTTGAAGTTCTCATTTTATATGTATGACCACCATTATCAGCGTTTCTGCGGCGATACAATGGATAACCATCAATATCAGTAATGGTATCATTTGTGAATTTCTTAGGAAAATGTTTCTTACATTTCCCATTTTCCATGCATGGTGATGTCATGTTAAACGCTCCACACGGTCCATGAATCATATGACTTGTAACAATATTAAATAATTCTTGATCAATTGAAGAATCTGGAATTTCGGCTGAAATAATTTCATCAATTTCCTCTGGACGAATTTTATCTTCAAGCCAAATTAAAATGTGAGCATGAGGTAAGCCTCATTTCTGCCACTCAATTGAATACAACCAACGACACGTTTTGCGAAAAACTGAATATTTTACTATAAAATCAATCAAAGATTTCAACTTCTGTTTAAACACTCGTGCAGTAATATCGTGACGATGTATTGATTGTTGACCTAGTAATAGTAAAGATTGGATTTCCTCCCAATTTGGAATACACGTAAATGTTATAAACAAATCTGGACGACCGTAATGACGTACATAAGTCATTGCATCCTGCATGTATTCTTGCATGTTTCGTGGGCTACCTATGTAGCTGGAAGGTAAAATAACAGCACTACAAATTTCATTGGTGTTTAAATTTCCATCGACGTTTCCAACAATAGCATCTCGTAAGTGAATGTGATCCTCTGATCGTAGTTTAGCTTGGTTGAACCGAATGAATCTCAAACGTTCGCTTTCAATCTTAGCAAACATTTCCACAACGTATTGATGATACAATTGACGATATCGAAGGATATAGTTGTCCTGATTGTGTCTAATCATTAATCGATACGCATAGTAGTTCATTGAACTAACCTTTTTATTTAATTCATTACAATTGACTGGATCATACTGATTCATGAGCTCTTTCAATACCTGCATATCGAGTCTTCTTGCTACGGGCAGTAAGGTTAGATTTTTTGGGTCGCATATTACTAAAAGTAGTGCTTGGTATAGGCAAAATAAGACATGTATAGTGTGTAGTCTAAGAAACTGTATCACATTAAGGTGTGGCGCCATCTATGAGATGCAAAGGACAATGTTTTACAGTTAGTTCTCTGTAAAGAAATTCTCTTAAGGCGCCATCTGTTCCAGCCTTAATGGTCTCAAACGGAAATATTGGACCTACGATTGGAACCTACGATTAATAACAATAATCAACGTAATCAGAATATCAGTTGACCCGTTTTTGAGTTATTTCGGAACATACACACGGACACTGGATTTTTATATATTAAGATAAGATAAGATAAGATATATGAAAAAAATATAATACGTTCTTTTCAGTTTCTTCCTCTGTAAAATTAGAATTTTTCTGTAAATTAAACATACGCAAATAATAAGATGTCGTTTAAAGCAAGAACTGTTAAACTGTTCTTTTTTTTTTTCAAAACAATAAAAAAGTTATCTCGGTTGGCAATTTCGGAAAAAATAAAATAAAACGCTTTTATCCCTTTAGAAGCAGACGATAAGCTATGAGTTGAGTATTTCAATATCGCAGATATTATTAATTTTCTTCGTAGTAATGTTCCAATATTTTTGTCCGTGTTCGTGACTGCCGGTTTGGATAAACACTTTTTCTTGAATTTATGCAGTACACAAATACATATTAAACTACATTTGTACATAAAGAAATTCTCTTAAGGCGCCATCTGTTCCAGACTTATGGAACCTACGATTAATAACAACAATCAACGTTGATGATCAGTTTTTTATTAATTATTAATTATTGAGACCATTAATTTGAATAATAACTATCCTAATATCTAAGTTGGACCAAATTACATATATATGCAAACTTTCATGAATATCAGTTGACCCGTTTTTGAGTTATTTCGGAACATACACACGGACACTGGATTTTTATATATTAAGATATATATATATATATATATATATATATACATATATATATATATATACATATATATATATATATATACATATATATATATATACATATATACATATATATATACATATATATATATATATATATACATATATACATATATACATATACATATATACATATATATATATACATATATATATATACATATATATACATATATATATATACATATATATATATATACATATATATACATATACATATATATACATATATATATATATATATATATATATATATATATATATATATATATATATATACATATATATATATATATATATATATGTATATATATATATATATATATATATATTATAATTTTTTCGTACGTTTTATTATTTGCTCGCATATAGCTTATGTTTCACTATTGGTACATTTCATAATTAATATAAACTATTTTTTTAGCAGTAAATATTGAGAAACAAACCACATCCCCAAGTTTTTAATAAATGGACTTTACTTTTCTATTTTCAAAGTAATATACCGCTAAAGAAAAAAAAATTTAAGCCAAGATTTTAATAAACCAATTTGACGGTTCTATGTTCAAAGTTATATAGCGCTTAAGAATTGTTTTGGGCAAGCTAAAAAAAAAAAAGTTGTTACTTTCAAATAATCAAGTAAAAGAAGAGTTTTACATTATATCAGAACACATATGTCACTCGAAAAATATTGGAGTTCATCTGCAGTCATATTGTTTAAATGTTCTCTATTATAGAATGTGCATACTGGGAAAAAAAAAATGTCTAGGCAGACGAAATACCTGGAACATTTTCTGTTTTAAAACTGTCTTAAACATTTATTTTAACCTAATTTTATTCCTTTATTTCGATTATATATCGATATAAAAAACATCAACATTGCTTAATATAATTTCTTTCATCTTTTCAACATTTCTTACAATCAATATTTTTCCTTTTATAAAAGGAGTGACTTTCAACACATCTTGGCAACAGGAATTCATTTCGATTTACTAAAAGGAAATTGCAGCCTTATTACTCAAATTGTATCCATTAATTACGCTCTAAGGCAACTGTAATCACTAATATAAATAAGAATTATAGTCTTAATTGTTCCAACAAAAGTTGTAATCATGAATATAATCACCCATCAAGTGCGCATAATTATTAATATATTTTCTTCCGATTTTGGGATTTTGTGGGGGGTAATTATAACCCCCCCCACTAAAAATTTTAAGCAAATAATCGTATGGGAAGAAACTTTTTACTAGGTTTCTTAAAAGGTAAATATTTTTATCTAATTAGTTAAAATAATAATATTCCCATAGTTAAAACAGTTTAAAATTCACATGGAACTTGCAAAAAGTGGTCATATTACCTCATATGACTTATATCATTTTATTATTTTCACCATTTATAAATTATATTTGGAAATATGTATTGTAACAACTCTTGCTATAAACTGCTTTAAATTGAAATTATTCCTTTAAAATTAGGAACTAAATGGAGCTTAGCGATTAATTTAATCAATAAAAGCCCTTAGAAAACAACGAGCAATCTTACAGAAGTAAATCAAACTCCTTGTATTTGACTCAAATAGCATTATTTTACATTCAAAGAAAAGAAAAAAGAAATTGCCGTATTAAATGGGTAACTTTCATTTTAAAAAAATGATAATTTTATTTCACGCAAATCGTATCAGTGTGTTCAAGAGAAACATCATATAAATCAAGATTGCTTTTATGATCCACTTATTCATCCAAAAACTGCGTTAAGTAATGAAAGAAACATTGCAAAGTGAAACAAATACGTTCATTTTTGGCTAGAATGAATTCAGAGGGTTCGAAAGAAACACCATGCAAATGAGAGATTTGACACATGAAATCGGGACTCGAATGCAGCCCTATCAACTGTTAGCATCCGTTTTAAGTATTACTTATAAACGACAATAGACGAAAGATGTAAATGAGATCAAGTAAATGTCCTCTTTTTTACCCTTTCCCCAACCACCAGCACTTCCACTTCCCTCTCCCCCACCCCCTTTTTTTTTTTTTTTGGTTATTGAAGAAGCTGAACCCTTCCCGGCGTTTCGAACAAAAGGGGTGCGCACTCTTTCATTCTTGGCGTCTTTTGATGGAATATGTATATATATTTTTTTTTTCTCGTTGTGATGAGGATTTATACAATCATCAGAATCAAGCCATTTTATATCTAAATGGGAAAGGCATAATAACGTGCTGCTGGATTTGATCCAAGATGCTGATGATTACACTCAAAGATGTTTTTATGGAAATTGCGTAAATTGATATTTATATTCATTTTCTGTAGTTGTAGGAAACAGCCATTAAAGTCTAAATAATGAAACATGTTTCTTATATTTGGATCAATCAATGAAAAGGGGGGTGGTGGTGTAAACCGTGAAATGTTTCTTATGTAGGGATTCTCTGGACCTGGAAATTAATTAGTGTGCGCTATTTATACATGACTTCGATTGCTGTTTTTATTTTATTTTAATTATTACTTTAAAATTATAAATGACTGGGGGATTTTATGTGCTTCTGTGTTTAACTTTAGCAAGTGAATTAATTGAAAGCGATATGGCATTTGCTATATTGCAACCTCTAACAAGCAAAATTAACACTACGAGAGACATGAAAAATAACTTTGTTGTACTTAAACGGTTCCGAGATTCAAAATTCACAGCCCTCCTCATTTGATTCATACACTCTCAAATAATATCATTCTCTTAAATTACATTTTTCAAATAACTACAGCCCCTTCCCATGGATATCTCCGGCATTTACCCCGCTCCATTACTCCGTACTAGCATATCCTATGCACATACACACACGCTTTCGCATTCTCTCGCACACAGAATTCTCCCTTTTCTTACTTTTCTAACCGAATTAATTCCCGCCCCCCCCACACACACACACCCAAACGCGCACATTCCCCTACCACCCACCTCAAAACAAATTCAGCTACCTTTTGATTTGCCAAACATTCCTGGAAGAGAAACTCGAATTTCCTCCCTAACGAAACCCTAGTCTGGTTAAATCTTGCAGAATAAACGAGAGTGCTCGGGAGTATAGCAAAACTGGCAGAGTCTCCAAGACACTAAGCAGCTTATACCTGCCCAGACACGCACTTACGTGTGCGTGTGTGTGTGTGTGTGTGTGTGTGTGTGTGTGTATAAATATAAAGTTATCGACGGATTATGCTTGGCATGCTGAGATACTCTGAATTATTTGTGCTTTAAATTAATCTGGCCGCTCCGTTGCCCAGTTGTGTGTATGTGTACCGACGAACAACGATTGGATGGTTTTGAAAACGGCGAAGGAGGTGGTGGGGTGGAGATGTTTATTTACAGGACGTTAGAAATTCTTCGATAAGACAAAGATTGAGGTTTTAGTTCTGGCCAGGTTTATGTTTTCTCATGCTTAAGAAGTGTGTGAAAGTATAAGAGCTTTCTAACCACCGTGACTTTGTTTATATAGTATTGAAAGGGCTGCAACACAATGTAAGATAGAATTGCCCGATGAGTAATTGCACATGTTACAGAATGTAACTTTGATAATTCGATATTTAACATTACATATGAACTTTTAATTTAACTTATTTATTTTCCCTAAACGATTCAATTTATCGCCAATTTCCAGTTGCTACAACTTGCTAACCCTATTTATTAATAGAAGACAGCCATCTAATTCTTGAATGTATCGCCTTTTTTAACCACGCCAGCTACAGAAAGAGTTTGGACCACTGGAATGCCAATTTGCAACGGTCGGCAGGAAATGCACAAAAGTAGCGACTGAATTAGTTGAAAGTTACTTGGAAAGATAAATAGTAACTGTGAAATTGATTCATAAATCCAGTGAACGATCCAATATACATGTCTTCTGAAATGAACACTTAATTATAAAGGGATGCAAAAGAATGAACGATCTAACTAACGGTTCCATACGTTCCAATTTAAAAATATATAACATTAACCATAAAAAATAGAATGTCGAAATAAATGGAAAGATCACATCAAGCGCAGGAACAAAGACAGACTGCCGAAAAAACTTTTAGAATACAAATTTAGAGGATACCGAAACCGTGGAAGATCTGTACTCCCATTGATTGATCAATAGAGCCAACATAGGCTAATATCTTAATCCTTGACGTAGATATACTAGATGATGCTTCATAATTTTAAACTAGTATTAATTTTTATTATATAATTTGAATAAAACTGAAAATTTATGTTTTGACTACGTCAAACATGCAGTTACATGCAGTTATTTTACAACCTCGAAAAAGAACAGTTTGTTACGAATTATCGAGTTGTGATATACAGAAGCATGTAAAATAAATCGCACATAGGTACATCATTAAGTGTTCAATCATAGTATTCATAAAATATATTTTACACTGATTATTTTATTATTACTTATATTTTTCATACTGCTCGTAATTTTATTATTTAATTAAACGTGTGACTTATTGTACTAAAAATATTTAGCCAATTTTAGCGCACATGGGCGAAGAGAACGTGATCTTTGGTAAAAATCCGCATTTTCTCTAACACTGTCAAATGAATTTTCTAAGATGAATTGAAATCTTGGGGAAAAGAGAAAGAATCTTGAGCTAGATACAAGATTCCAAATGAAAGCATTACTTTATGATTCAACTCCGAAATTACTTTAAAAAATTTCAGTTTCTTACACTGAAGTAGCTCATAAATATGATTGTACGCTGCTTGACAATTGCTA
This sequence comes from Cheiracanthium punctorium, assembly GCA_038373885.1. Taxonomy (NCBI): domain Eukaryota; kingdom Metazoa; phylum Arthropoda; class Arachnida; order Araneae; family Cheiracanthiidae; genus Cheiracanthium; species Cheiracanthium punctorium. The sequence continues at coordinate 1,002,558 of JAWZYV010005986.1, read as the reverse complement.
AGGAACAAGTGATTTATAAAAAACTGCGTCTCGGAAAGCTGACCAATAACAGTAAATTTAAGTTGAGAGGGCGTAGTAGACCAGGACTCGTTAACTGTTTAAAAGACAATGCATAAAGTCAAGATTCACACGAAGATTCATGCTGTTTGATGTTTGACGAAAATATTGCTGGATATTATAAAAGATTTTCTCTGAAATTCTGCTTTGTTCTTCAATAATTAATATCATAATGTCAGCAAGACATCATTTGAGTGACTACGATCGTGGGCAAGTAGTTGGACGACTGGAAGCAGGTCAAAGTGTCGCCACTGTAGCTGCTGCAATGGGTGTATTAAAGAGTGTCATCTCGCGATTAAAGACGGCCGCTTAAGGTGGAAATGCTTTGCGAAAGCATGCCGGGGTCGTGATAGGAACACCACACCTTTAGAGGATCGCTATGTAGCCCTCGTGGCTAAAAGGAACAGAGATGACACTCCTGGCCAGATAGCTGCAAACCATGCAACCGCAACCGGTACGCATGCTTCAGCAAGTACCATCTCACGGCGATTAAATAAAGTTGGTTTCTATGCACGGAAGCCTGTTCGTTGCATCCCACTTCAACCACGCCATCGTCGAGAGAGATTACGCTGGTGTGAGGAACTTGTTGGTTGGGATCACCAAAATTCGTCTACAGTAATGTTCTCCGATGAATCTCGTTTAAGTGTGACAAGTGATTCAGACATGATGCACAATGGAAGGACATCGCTTCACATCATTGAGCGAGGAAGTGTGACATCGCAACGGTATTGCAGAGAGATTATTCTGGATCATGTTCGTCTTTTTAGGGGTCATGCAGGTCCAGATTTTCTGTTTATGGACGATAATGCGCGGCCACACAGAAGCATTGAGGTATCGGATACACTGCAAAGTGAAAATATTCTCCGTATGCAATGGTCTGCTTACTCTCTCGACCTAAATCCTATTGAACATTCCTGGGATGCTCTTAGCAAACGTGTTGCACAAAGAACCATCCCTCCCCGAACAGTGCAAGAACTCAAAACTACCTTGAGAAAGGAATGGGACAATATCCCCCAAGGACTACTCGATACTTCAATGAAGAGCGTGGAGAACAGATGCAAAATGTGCCGTGGTCAACACACATCTTACTAAGGCACTCATGCCTGTATCATTATGACCTGAAGATCATTTTTTGGGGCTGTTTGGAAATCATCCAAGGAGCATCTTTTTTATTTTAAGTTTTTATTCCTCCGATGTGGCGATTTCTGTACCATTTTGCACTATAATAAATGCACATCTTCCCTGCTAAATATGTACTTAGCTTCATTTCTCCAATCATTGTCTATTTTTAATTACTCCGAAAAATGTAACTCTTCTTTATTGTCTTGCAGTGTATATCTATTGTTATTTATTTTATTTTATTTATTTGTTTATTCGTTAATTGATAAATATATGTTGTTGTTTTTTCCTTAATATCTTAAATAAGAAGATGGCATGGTTAATCATAATATTTTCACATTATTGTCTCACTGACATGCATTGTCCAAAGACCCCTGAAGAGTGAATTATTTATAGATTTTATGAAATCACACGACAGAGAACCATTCCATATCTTGTTCGATGCTTTCTCGACAACCCAACTGGATTTGCTCAAAATAATTCGAATGTTCATTGTAAGAGATATCCTGTGCGATAACGATGAAGAATAAATTTAAAGATAAAACCTTTACAATGCATTTAAACCTCGATTTGATACTGAAACCACCAGCACATCCTAAATATCAGATAACATAGATATGTGTGTGTGTGTGTGTGTGTATCTATCTATATATATATGTACATATATACAGGGTGTTTCAAAATTAGAGGAAAAAACTACTAGGATAGGTAGGCTAAACCAAGACGGTTCAGAATCAAATAGCAATATGGGTCGGTAACTTCGCCTTCAAGTACCTGTTAATAATCACTTAAGAAGAATCATTTAGTAATAGTGAACTGTCCGACCACGGTCTTAAAAAACTAATGCATTTTTCACAGACTGCACTTGATAAAAATTGTGAATTCAGATTTTTTTTTTTTCTTTAGATTCATGAAATTGTGTACATATACATGTATATATATATATATTAGGATATCCCTACTACGTAAGTTTTGCTTTTTATATTACATATATTTATTTATTTATTTATTTTTAAAGTAGCAATCTCAATGTTGATGATCCATAGAGACATATTGAAAATCTAAAGCAGTAATGCGATTTCACCTTGTTGATCACTGCATTAAAAACGTTCGTGAAACAGTAATTTTTCATATTATGTTGCAAGAGCATCGTGAAAAAGAAGTTATGAAACTAAACCGTTAAGTAAAAATACCAGATGAAGTTATTTCCCAGAAAAGTCTAATACATCAAATAAAATGCTTAAAACTTTTAGTTTACAACACATTCAGTTTAACCTTTAAAGTTCTCTAATAAATATCATCAAGTGAAAGGAACTTCATGCTTCAACAATCACACTTTAAACCCCAGTGCTTCTGTTTATTTTACTTATCTTCGAACCACATCTTTCATAACGTCATTAGCTTTATAAGGTGTGTAACGACATTGTTATAAAAATATCTCCCTTGAAGCTCAACTAAAAAATCGAGCAAAATATGTTCAGTTTGAAAAAATATATATTATATATAAAGGTTTTATTTTCAGAAATCTTACGAAAACAGCATTTAAGAAATGGGTATTGACTTTATAGCCTTTTTCCATAATATTACTCTCCAGCGATAAGGAACATACATTTCAAAGTTGACAGAATTTATAGGCATATGCTTCAGATAAATCGTGCCGATTTTTGCTGCTTCAAGCGTATGTTTACTGATGGAGGGGGTTATATAAGATTGAAGGATAGACGGAACATAAAATGCATTCCTTATAGGGAGATAATTTTTTTCTCTGAACACATGTAGTACGTAAAGTAGACCTAAATGCAAGTGAAAACATATACAGGATGCAAGAAAACGTTGATTCGCCAGTTAAAGAAAGGGTAACGAGGGAATCATGGGCCAGCGGCGAAATGTTTCGGAGTCATTCCAAGATTGAACGTCTGAGGTTCCAATGAAGAAGAACGTGTTGCGTTGATCACTTTTGGCTGATGGAACTGAAAACGAATACCTCAAACAAGCAATAAATAAACCTTTCAATTTCAAAAGAAAAACAAAAAGATCAAACAGGTGCAAACCACAAGCACAGCACAAAATACACACACAGAAAAAATAAAGGCGACTTTTGTCGAAACAAAAATGTTTGAAATTTGTTTCACCAATTTGGAAAACATAAAGGTATATTAGTACAAAGTTGAATAGAGCAAACTTTTTAGAATACTTCTGCCTTTCCTCGAATACGATATGCAGCTAAAACATTCCGTACAAATATAGGACGGAATCTAGAGGCCTAAGTACCTAAGTCTGGGCAACGAAAGAGATAGGGCTCTCGGGATCACCCTTACCTATCCACAACAGTTAAAGCATGCAACTAAGTTACACAATCAGCCGCCCAGGTGGTGTCGTGGCATAAGAACCATTCTATCACGCCTTGGGTCTGAGTTCGAATCCCGGCTTGGGAATGAATGTATGTCCCTTCATATGTCGTAACGCTGCTCGCCCACTGGGTGCCCCTATAATAAAATGGCCTCAATGCTTTCAGGCAGTTATAGTGGACAATACATAGTCGGCAAGTGCCTGCCCATTAAAAAATAAGTTACACGATCACATGAACTGAAGTCTCCAACTGCTTTCTAATGCACTATCGTGATGTTTTGTCAAAAAGATGACAATAACATGCTAAATCTATAAGCTTTAAGAAAAGTAGCCAGTGATCGTTGTAAAAGGAAATGTCCTTGCATGAATGAAAATTTTCATTGACAGAGACGGAACAACAACAAAAAAAAAAAAAAAACTCTGTAAATCAACAGCCGTTGTGCAGTCAAGAGTGTAGCTTCGAAAACTGCCACCAAAGGCATATGATTATTTTTTTCAAACTGCTTACAATTCTACCCCTTATCATTTCTTTAATTTAAAAGTCAAAGCTCTTCTGTATCCTTCACTGAAAAAACATTGGGTTGCTTTCAGCCACATATTGTTGTGTAGGTACTTTAACTTAACATACTATAACAACAATTACATCGAAACGCGTTGGTAAATAATTTTCTTCTCAGTTTGTATATAATTATACATAATTTACAAATGCAAAGATTTTTAACCAAGAAGTTATATTAGATTTCACTTGAGTTTGGTTAATTTTTTCTTCTGTAACAGAAGAAAAATACCTTCATCTCATAAAACGTGATAAATTTTTTATTGGTTTCTTTCTTTAATGCAAAGTTAAGTTTACATTTTTTGATGTAATTAAAAAAATAATTAAAATAAACTTATGGCATTTCTAATGTAATGCCATATCAATAACGTCAATATTTGATGGCAGTGTTCGGGTACAGCTAATTTTTGACTATCTGTGCAAAGATCTAAAAAAAATCTCTTTAAAACTATTAGATCTCAGAGCTCCTTATCATATTAAAACTTAACATTCACTGATTGTATTATTTAAAATTTTAGCATTAATCGATTTCGTGCGAAATGTTGACACGTTTGCTGATAATATAGATTTACTATGATACTTTGCTCTAACACAGGATTTAATCTTACATAATGATCTTGAAATGTGGAAGCAGTCGAAATTATTTTACTCATGATACCAGTAATTATAACTTTGTGTAGTTAAAGCGATAAAGCAGATAAACAGTATAGGTTTAGACGATTACTAGAAACAGTCTATAGATGAAATTCTTAGAATAATGCATCAATAATTCCGCACGTTAATGCAAAGGATATGTACTTTCGCTGATTAACTTATCGGTGAGATATTTAGTTTCAAGACATCAATCTATTACTGTAGAATAGAAATAACTTGTATTCTTTGATATTGTGTATGAAATATTTCGTTCATGTCTTGGTTAAAACTTGCTGCAGCTCAATTCTTTAGAAAAAAATTCAAGTTTAAGGCGTTTTTATTTTAAGGGTATTTCTTGTTAAAGTTAACTACGTTTAGACAATTCGAAAGATTTTTTTCATCTCCTGATGTAACTTGTTTATTTTAAAAAAGGACATGTAATAAGGGACTTTTTAGAAAGCTAGCCATGAGATTTAGTCAATGTCATGGGTGGATAAATAAACTGTTTTGTTTACAAAAACCTTCTTAACAACTCGATAGAAACTTGTAACTCAAGTTTATTTTCGAAAGATAATATCAAAACTGAAACAGCGTATTGAAAAAAGCATATACACTAAAGTAAACATAAAAAAAGAGTAAATGTAAACAATTTTCCAATTTTGAAACAACATGTAATGGCTTTTTCCTAGCCTATAACATTATTCTCAGTTCCTTGGATGTTTATTGAAAAAACTGAAATTAAATCGATCATTGTCTCCGAGAGAGTCCAGGAATATTGTCTCACATTTTATCGACCTAAACAAAACCACTTTCTACCACGTGAACGCATCTTGATAGGAGACACTCGAACTAGCCCATAAATTTGCGACAGAGCCTTAGAAAATATCACAGGTTCAGTTTTTATGGATCTTTTGGATGCAGAAGTCAATAGTCTCCATACACGCCGAAAAGCTCGTGAAACACGTTCTAGAAATAGGTTCTGGAGGAGGTTATATTAACGCCGTTGTGAAATATTACCACTAAAATTTTACAAGATAGGATATCAGATCTCATATTCAATTTCTTTTATCGATTATTTTTCAGCACATGTAAATATGAAGGATGTATATATTTTTAAAGGGTTTTGAATGGTTTAATGATCGTTATTTAATGAAACGAAGGTTTTTTTTTCTTATCTTTAAGTTTTCTTATTAAAAAAGAATATTCATTTTCGTCATAATGAACGCTATTATCCATTTAACATCCTTTAATGACAAAAATTTGTGTGCACAAATTATGTATTATACTGCTGGACTAAATTTAATTATAGCGTTGCATACATAAACCTAAGCTTTTATTTTATTTTTGTGATAAATTCTCAATATAAACAAAAATAAGTGGATTTTAAATATAAAATATACAAATTCTAAGTTCTGCAACTTTTGTTATTGATTAATAAATATGTAGCTTATTTATAAAGGCGTAGAAAAATAATGTGTACTGCCATAGATAATTTAAATTTGTTTCTTATTTACATAATCACGACTGTAATTTAAAAAGTAATTCTTTAATATATACAATTAGGAAAATACTATAGTAGCATATCATGGAGCAAACAATTACATGTGGAGAAAAGGATAAAGTTTTATTTATTTATATTTATTTTTTAATGCTAACTTAAATTAATTGTCAAAAACTTATGTAATCATTAACCAAAGTCTTCTCCCTATGAGGAATCAGGTAAAAAAAAAATAATGAATTCACGAGTTTTACATTTTATAGACTTTTATTTTCCATTAGAATTTACGAGGAAATACATCTGTAAGCATAAACTACTGTCTGATTATTATTTACATTTATATATTCTTGTGTATTGCAAATCATTTTATGATTTCACTATGATATAGAATATATGATATAGAATTTCTTAAGTTTGTTTCTTAAAAAAAAATATTATAAATAAGAAGTTTATGAAAACTATTTTTAATGAAAACTGAAAAAAAGAAGAAACACATAAAAGTTTTCTGGATTCAAATTTTTACTATGCCCTTCCAAAATTTATTTTACAAGGTTGCAGTGTTTAATGATTATCCAGTATTACGCATCGCAATTTCCCAAAGTTATTTTGCATCGTAAGTTTAAAGAAAAATTTACTTCATAGAAGAATGAAAGTCCATAAGAAATGTACATGTTCGTTTCATTTCAAGGTAATTTCAAATTTTAAATAGTGTCTCCACGTAAGTGCATATACGGGAAACAAGCTTTGAACAGGCCAGCGACGGAGAGACATATCTCTGCTAGTATTTCATCCACTGTCAAAATTTCTAATTTGTTCTTAAGTTCCTGTGACACTTTTCGCTGCCAGACCTACAAGAAGCATTTTTGGATGGTGAATTTTCCACTGTTCCATTAGCCGCATGTTTTAAACTAGCCTTAAGCGTAATGAGTAGAATGAAAAAAAAAAAAAAAAAAAAAAGCTTATTTTCACAGAGGTCAATTCCTTCATCATAAGCATAGTCTACTGGTCCAAGTTTTTTAAGACCTCTCAAGAGTCTATCCAATAACGCTTTTGCAGCAGCAGGCCTTTACATAGCTTGAGATGCATCCAGAAAGCAATAAACTGTTTGGATTCTTGGGCTGATGCCTTAAAAATTTTCATCGGAAATGCGTGACTCATCAGAATTTTTAGGTTTTCGTACTGTAATATTCTCCAAATGATTAGGTAAGCAACTTGAGGAAAATTGCATGTGTTGTCTTCTGAAAGAGAGAGCGTCTTCCAAACTTGACTTTCACTCAACATTTCTAAGACCAGAAAATAGAGCGTCCATACATGGAATGCAAATCCGTCCATCGATATCAGATTTACTGCCTAGTTTCGAGTGAGCGATATATATACGAAGCGTATTCAGAATGTAAGTACCGTTTAAGAAAAAAAGAAAAAAAATGCATTTTTTTTTTCAAGTCAAATTTTTTTTACATGGAAGAGCTTTCTTAAACAATTTTTCTATATAGTTTCCTAAAATGTTCAAACACTTGTCGTAGCGAGTTTCCTGCTTTTCCATACCTTCTTCATAGAAACTTCCCGCCAATGACGATAACCATGACACAATACTTTCAATATAACAGCCGACTGCAACAACTATGCGTTGGCAGAATATTGTCTTGGGGATGGGATTATTTCAACATATGGTAACTATGTTGGAAAGAACTAAAAAGCAGGGTAAAAACGGTATAAAAAAATCCAGAGGGAGTGCGTCAAGTGCCCCCACTTGTCCCATGCTGCTGAAGATCATGGTAGCAATAATATTGCTTGGTCTCTAAACAAAGCTTGCACATCCACTTTCGAAATGAATTGGAATCCATTAGAGACATAATATTCAATGTCGGCTAGAGTTTGTGGCTTTTGCTATTATACGTCGTCTTCCAAGTGTAAATTATTGCAATGTAGTTTTTCAGTCTATAGCGCCACCTATTGGTAGAAGTCGGAACTCAATGTATTTTTTTCTATATGAATTGTTTTTAGTAGCAATGCAACAAAGGACGCATTTTTTTCCCCTCTCAAATCGAGATTTTAGTATTTACGTTGAAAAGGGATAGACATTTAGTGTACACCCTGTATTTATATAACTAGAAATATCATTAAAAAATATGCTTTAAACATACAGTGAAGCACCGTTTATACGTTTCTTATTTTTATCATTTATACGTTTTCCTGAATGGTCTTGGCGAAATCCATTGGATTTTAACGTTTAAATAACTTCATTTATACGTTTTCCTGAAATCGAAAACTTCATTTAAACGTTTTTTTCAGAACTGAAGAGAAGAGAAAATGTATGATGCAAGTTTTCAAATAGCTTTGACAAGTTCTAATTTTATGAAAAAATGCCCGATTTCTGGCGATATAAATGATAACGTTAAACAGGCACTTTAAACTATGTACGATGAATATTTTTTCTGTGCATTCCCATACAGCCGAAAATTACAAAATATTTTGTACATGCCGAATGAATATGAATACAAGTACTAGCTGTACATTAAATTCAGAATAAAACCGGTCAGAATAAAACCGTTTGTTTTCATATTAGTAATACAAGAAGCAATATTTTAATTTAAAACTGATTTTTTTACTGTTGGTTATTATGAAAATTTACATATTTTTGAGAGTTTCGTTTATAAGTTTTTCTCATTTATACGTCCTCCCCTAGTCCCTTGAAAAACGTATAAATATTGGTTCACTTCACTTTATCTTTTCCGAGTCCATTCCCAATCTCTTAAAAGTGCTACCTCCGGAGAAATCATGAATATTATTTATGACAGAAAATGAATATGCAGAATATCAGAACTAATAAGCCATTCTGTCTGAAACGGGAATTAACAATTTATTCTGCAGATATACGCCTATGCCAAATGTCAGTGCGCATTCTAGAGTAACTACAGAAATGTCTGCCGCAGATGCATAGACGAATGATTAGTTTGGTTTCAATGAATAAGTCTTTGATCTTGACGATATACGAGATGCAGTCACTAATGTGGAACTACGAGGTATAATGGCTAATCAGAGTACATAAGACTAACAACGGGCGACAGCAGCTTCCGAAAACACATAGATTATAATATAATATTCTAAATATGCATGTATCCACAAGTAGTATACCTTACATATTTTAGGATTAATGACGCTGATTTCAAACATGCATTGTAAACACTGAAACTGGCCGACGTTTCTAGAATATACGCTACATTATGATGAATGGAAATGGATTCAATCACTCTGAAAGATTAAAAGTCATTCCCAGCCCAGACGTACATTCCTTTTTTATGTAAATGGTGGCAATATGTTTATTTGTCATTTTTATAAAATTTGACAGAAAGTTATCTAGAAATATTAAAATGAATTGGAATGAAGCAAATACTTCTTTAATATATAATCAGTAAGAAACAGCACCAAGTAGCATCAGTACAAAAATTAATGTTTTAGGGGTGCTATTGTATGTTGTTTCTTGACGCTTATTTATTACCTTCTGCAACAAGCTACGTTTTCGTGCTTATTAAATATCTAAAACTAACTTAGAAAGAATGGATGTACTTTCAATTGCTAAATGCTTTTTACAGTACTTTAATTACTTTTTACTCAAATAGCTATTTTAAATTATTTACAGTTCCTTTTACTTATCTATTTTTATTTATTCGTTTATTTATTTTAAATTTCCTGTAAATGTAATAGAGCTAACAATTGATGATATTCTTGCATAGGAAAAGTGGGGTTGGTACAATGGCAGTTTAAATATTTTAACAGTCAAGTATTCCATATGTTTAGTTCTACACCCATACACGTTCCCACGTTCAGTTGTATGAGAGCACAATTTTGTAGTATTATCAGTATACGATGCAATGTTTTAATAAATTTAAAATTATAGGTTTTTACGAGGTTTTCAAGGAGTGCCATTTGGCGTATCCATAAGGCTGTATTCATAGACATGTTTTATGAATCTTCATACTTGTCAGTTACAAGTAATTACCCTGTCTTTATATGATACTTTGACGGATGAAGCTGATAAAACCAAAGCATTTCACAACGTGAGCAAAGCTAAATCTACAGAAGCAAAGCAAACATGAGAGATGCGTTTCTAAGCATGAGCTTTCCAAATCTAAAGTGCTCTATTGCTTCAGATTGTTGGAATTCTAATCATTGTTTTCATAGTCATGTTTGTCATGGATAAGACACTGAAAATGTTAGATGGCCGAAGTGTACAGGTCCCGTTTACGGGGGTGCAGACGGTCTGGAGTTTAGGGCGGTTTCCTACAGATGTAAAGTGAATACGAGTTAGAAACGCCTTAAAAGTTTTTTCCAACCAAGACAGCCACCCCCCCATTTATACAGATGTCCCTCTTGTAAGATTGTTATAACATAAACACATCGTTTTCAATTTTCTAAAGCTACGATCTTGTTCACTACTCAGTCTGCCCCATCTTTGAAAGGTTTTTCCATAACCCAGCATTTAAAGCGCCTTCCATTCCTTTTATTCATTCTGATTGGAAACAGTTGTTGTAAGGCTCTTTTTAAGACCTTCCTCTATCTCCCTTCCCCCCCATCTTCTTTATAAATAATTAATTGATTTATTTTGTTGTCATTGTGTATGTTTTTCAGTATTTACTTTATGTTTGTATTTAAAAAAACGTGTTGTCCTGTTTATAAGAAAGTTTTTCAAAGTTTTATGTTTGTTCTTGATGTTGATGATAATTTGTTGTTCTATTTTCTATCGTTTTTCACATGTATCTATTTCGGGTGTACACCTTTTTTTCTTTATTTATTTTTCTGTATTTAATTTTTATTCTATATTTTATTTTTATATATAAAAGCAAGGGTAATTTCTGATGTTCAACCGCCTGATTATACTCAAATATACAAGATTCAACGTTCATTTTAAGACAGTGCTTTCAGCTGAAAAAGAGATTGGATGAACGAGATTATGTATAAATCCAGCCTTCTGACGTCTGCTCTGGAATTTTTAAATTGCAGTCGAAAACTGTTATCATAAAGCCTACCAAAGACACGTATTTTTAAGACGCCCTTTTCCTTCTTAGATTTTTCATTGATCTGAATCTTTGTTTCAGAAGTTTGATATTCGAATGGTCAAACTATTTACTCTTCATTTGGGGACCTGTCGCTGCCGTCTACCTGCGAGTAGGGAGTTCTCGGATTCAAATCCCGTTAACCCATGGCTGTTAGTTGTGTCTTCTCCTGCGCTTACACTTCTGTTGCGTTATTCTGTAATTGCTAATGACTGTCTGTGTAATAAAAGTGCTCTGGACTCATTGCTCGAGTTAACTTTTTAAACTCGCGGTGAGGATACAAAACTCTAAAGTTTTGACTGTTGTCAATCACGAAAAATGAATTTAATTTTTATAAAAATACTTGAGGGTGACATGATTACAAGAGAATCCTTTACTTTTTAGCACATTCATTTCCTGTAAAAGTTGAAGATTATTTGTAAAATAGTCTGGATTATTTTTAACAGCACTGACATCTGCTGAGAACTGGATAAAACTATGGAAATACATTGATATAGAAGAACAACTGGACAGACGGTCCAATGCTGAAAAGAAGGATAGCCGTTGCCATCGCTCGATTTAACTACCAGCAAAATGGCGGACAATTGAATCGTTCATCGCGTCACAGATCTAGAAACCATTTTTGACACAGCTGGTTATGCGCAGCTCTGTCAAAAATGGTCTCTAGATATGTGAGACGCGATCAACAATTCGATCGACCGCCATGTGTTGGGAGTTAAATTGAGTATTGGGAAATGGTTGCGCTTCAAAGGATAAAGTACCTGCATGGATGTCGCATGAATCGCCAATCGCATGGCCCGCAATTAGCTGCGTCAAAGAAGTTCTTTGACTCCGTGGCTTCACCATCATGTTAGTGGTACTTAACTCGGCCAATGGCAACAGCTTCACTTTTTCTAGCTACTGGGCCGTTGGAACCAGTTTTTATTCGATATCGATGGGTTGTGGTATGTAAGGATGAATGCTAGAGAAGGCAGATATTTATAGTTGTTTTGGGAGACTGATGTTTCTATCCCTACTATATTCAAATTTACCGAAACGAGACATGTTTAACCCGACTGTACTGGAATTCAGCGAGACTAAACAAATCTTTGCATATGTTTTGCGAGACAAGACAGGCCTAATTTTTGTCTTGCATCCATGTATAGCCGTATGTCGCAAACAAATTAATCAAATGGCACACGATTTAATTTCGAATGCCGTATTACTTTTTTATTCAATGGCTTTTTCTGAACTAAAAGTCACTTACAAAAGATAATTTTTTAACAAACTGACAGACATTTCTCTGCTAACGTGCTGTCGGAAGACAACTAATCATAACTTCTTCGTGAACATAGCTTTAAAAGGAATAAAAGACTTACCACGGCCTCAATCCAAAAGTTCTAGATTTTGATCGTATTTTAAGATGAGCTTACACTCCTCTGTCACATGTCCCATTTAATTTCTCCGCTCTCTCCAAAGAGTAACAACAAATATTTTATAAACAGGGCAGTCTAGATCCTATCTGTGACCATTCTTCGTCAGTCTGTTGTAAGCTTCCCCTCGTTTATGGGATTCTATCGACCCTGGTATCACGAGACCCATAAAGAACTGACGTTTCGATTCCTCGAAGCCCCCTTAAGCAAATTTATAGCCTATTGCTATAATGGCATGCTGGAAAAATATTTCTCATGGTTGCAAAAACGGATGTGGCTAACAGAAAAGTCATGCTTGTAGACTTTCATCACTGAATGATCTAAAAATGTCCAAGCAGGGAAAAAGAAAAAAGAGCACCGAGAACTAAAAAATTGATTTCCATAGTGTTACTATTTTTGTTCAGCTATTAAAATGTAGTTCGTATATTCTTTCCTAAAGATGATTGTACTTACATTTTAGAATATTTATGCTGATATTATAATCTTTTAATACTACTCACCATCATTCTAATATTTTAAAAATAGAGTTAAAAAAAGCAACTGAGTAATATTCAAAGTAGGAGAATTACTTATATGGAAAAAAATGGAAGAACATTTTCATGAGTTTCAGTACATTTTATAGTTTTTGAATTAAAAGATGAAACTTACTAGTACTTCTAAAATTTCTCTGGAATTATGAAATATCCAAGTTCTTGAAAGAAATTTAATTTTATCCATAAACAAATATGTTTAAATGCACCAATTTAATGACACGAAGATACAGTACCCCAAAAGAAGTTGTTTTTATACGACGGGTAGAGCCACTTGTCCCCATTTCGATATGATGAAAGGCGACTAGTATGACCAGGTCGCCTAGTGATCATGGTACGACCAGGCATGATGAAAAGCGAACAGTACGATTAGATATTGATAGAAAAAATAAAGCCTGAGTTAAATAAGAGGTTTCCGCCCAAATATGGGATATTTGAGGAAGCTTTTTCTCTTTACCATAATTTCTGGGGCGGGGGTGAGAGATAGAGTGCTTTGTAAAAAACAATGCGGTTGTTTAAAACTGACCAAGAAACTATCCGGACCTAAGTCAATAGAGAATGTATACTACCTGTAAGCACGAAAATAACTTCATTTGTTCACTGATTCAAGAATGGTGCAGCGTTGAACAAATAGTCAGGGGTAATAAAAAACTTTAGAATCTATGACTAACCGCATAAAAATAGTTCTGTAAGCAAAGAGAAGGACATAATTGATTAAAATTGATTAATTTGCCTAATAAACTGTTTTCCCCAAATATACGTTTGATTCAATTAATAAGCTCGGTACTGTAATGTTTGTATAAGAATCTAGAATGTGAATAATCTCGAATAAGTGATGTAAATAATAGCAAGATTGATAGTTTTTCTGAAATTTTAAATTACTGTCGAATTTGTTTACTTTGCCTTGAAAAACCCTTATATGTTCTATTAATACATGCATAGTGCCCCAAACCATTGACCTCGGTTTTATTTATTTAGGATGTTACAAGACGATGAAAAAAAAAACTCATTTGAAGAAGTAGATTTTGTACCGAAATGATTTTACAAAACAACGAACATTTATCTTTTTTAACTCCTCGTACAAAGCCTTTCTTCAAAAGATTTTCTATTATCACTGATTTTCTCGTCAGAGTGGGAATTTGATCCTACTTATAAAATTGAAAAGGAAGAATTTAAGGATTTAGTAGTTTTGTATGTCGTTGTAGAAAGAGGTGTCAAACGTATTCAGGATTATAATAACATTCTCACAAAAGATGAAACAGAGAATACAATTTCTTTTGCAGATCGTTGCCAAACTTCGAAAACAATGCCCAACTCCTGGTGAATCCTTCCTTAGAAAAATAAATGTAAAATTCAACGTTCGTTCAAATTATGCTTTAGTTATATTTACATACATTATCGTTGTAAATAAAAATGAGTTCCTTCTTCAAAATAATGCTTTTGAAAATAAATAAATAAATAATAAGTAAAAAATCATGATGTTCCCTCAAAGTAAATTTTGAAGAATTTTATTCAGGAGGATTTTTACATTTGCTAGTGTCGTCTGACTAAGTCCACATCAATTTATTTAAGAAAAAAAAAAAGACGTTTGTCGGAACACAATAGAATACCGTTTTGCAACGTTACTTATACTACGTTGCAATCTCAAGACATTTCCGAATCGCCTTAAAATTCTTCGATTAAGGTTAAATTTTACAGTCTCCTTTTTTTATTTATTGTAAAAAGGTAAGGGATTGGGCGCAGCAAACTTTTAACTTTTGGAAACGTACATACACTTTGATGTTTGCGTTGCTATAGCAAAGCTACACAGGGGCTATTTGCCTAGGATAGAGGGCGCCGACTTGGTTGGAGAACTATCTAAGGGGTTCTAACGCGTGTTCACGTTACATCTGGAGAAAACCGACCAAAACTCCAGACCTTTAGATCGACAGCAGGAGCCTGGCACCTTCACACTTCAGCCGACTATCATTGTGAGTGTCTTATCCACTCGGCCATGGTGGGTGCAATATACATATAATTAAGGGTCACCCTAATATTCATACATGATATCTAATACTTACTAAAAAAGAGAAAAAGTGATTAAAAAAATTCTAAAACATGGGATAATTTCAAAGTTTTGCTATTTAGCAGCTCTTCAAAGCAGAATAGACAGAAAACATAGAAAAAAGTATTATCGCCGTCATACTTGCAGCTTCCATAGCTAGATGTAACCGTTGCATAATAATATGTATCATTTTGTATCTGTCCTTGCGTATCACTGTATGTAAGTAAGCTGCGCAGAACCGTAAATGACAATCCGCTTTGATCTAACAAACGTGACATTTATTATAATTATTTAATACACAAACCTGCCCAAAACAACCGGTTGTTACCATGAGAATTCCCTTGCCACATCTGCAAGTTTTAGTCTATATATTTTATTCGCACTATTTCTGAGTTGAATGAAGTTTTAATAGCATTTTTTAACTGTTTAAATAATTAACACTGTAAGATAGCCTCAATAAAAATATTTAAAATTAATTCAGCACAGTTTTTCTACACTTGACAAAGCCACAAAACACTATTTAAAATTGTTACAAATCATTCATTAACCCTTTAACGCGCAGTGTTCCCGCTCTGGGAACACCCAACTCTAACGTTTTGACTGTGACCAGTCACGAAGAATAGATTGGATTTCAATAAAAATAGTTGTGGTGACATAGCTCCACGAGAATCCTTTACTTTTTAGACCGTCATTTCCCGTCAAAAAATTGTCACGATTATTTTTAACAGTACTGACATCTGCCGAAAAATGGAAGAACGCGAGAATAGCTGGATAGATTGCCCCATGCTGAAAAAAGGGCAGCCGTTGCCATCGCTCGACTGAACTACCAGCAAGATGGCGGACGATCAAAACGTTCATCGCGTGCCACAGATCGAGAGACCCTTTTTTTTGACGCAGCTGGCAAAAAAGGGTCTCTCGATCTGTGGCACGCGATGAACGTTTCGGTCGTCCGCCATCTTGCTGGCAGTTAAGTCGAGCGATGGCAACTGCTGCCCTTTTTTCAGCATTGGGAAAGGGTTGCGCCTCAAAGGGTTAACCATGAATCATCATAAAAATTAACTAAACTATTTCAACATACTTTCTTTTATTTGAAAAATATAAATTTTTACAACTAAAAATATTTATGCTACATCGTATTACACTGTATTGTACATTTTATTACGGAAAAGTTCATTAATATTTTGGCACATTTACAAACCTGAAAACTTCAAATCTAGTTGATTCAACCTACAAGTTATTCTCGCTTCTATTAGTTCATAAGAATGGATAGAGAATAAATGGGGGAGCTGCTGCTGTACTTGTCCAAGTAATTGTCAATGATAGATCAAGCGTTTATGTTTGGAAACTTCATCCAAAAGTTCGTGAAACTTTCAAACGCATCCTGAATGCAGCAGGCGAATTCCCTCTGAATGTTGAGTTGAGAGTACAACATTTTTGATGCACGTGACGGAATTAATTTTGTTAGAACGTAGCTCCAAGCTCTGTTTTCAGTAATCAAAGTCTGGCTTATTGCAGAAAATGACAGACTTGGTACTTGTCGCCAAAAGTAACATGTAACTCCACCACCCCCCCCTAAAAAAAGGGAATAAAAAGAAGAAAGACCGAAATATATAACTCTGATCAGAGTTGTATATTTTTGCTTTTTGTAATTTACAGATGTTATATTTATGAACTAAAGTTTTTTTCTTTCATTTTAATGGTAAACACGAATAGTTTGCAGTCAACATAGAAAATTAATTCCATCTATTTAAAATATAACTTTATTATTTTCAAACCAAGCATTGTATGGATTCTGTCCAGTTGATGCACAACAGTATGTCTTCCAACATGGTTGGAATTTCTTCTTTTCATAAGTACTTTTGAATATATTTTGAAACATTTCAAAAGTTCTTTTCTTATAAAATTTTCTTTCTGTGATTTTAACCAGTTGGCTAACTGACGATGCTAAATTTCAAAACCGGATCAATGGTTCTTAGTATATTTTTCATAGAAAACATTGTGCATTCTTAATACAGTAAGATGTTTCGAAATTTGCTGCAGTAATAATGGTAAATGGTTAATTCACGAAAGTGTGAACGTACTTAGATATCTAGATCCATGAATAAAAACATAATATTGTAGCCATTGAACAAAACCATGACATATTCATGAAAATTCCACCAAATTTAATCTCGTCTCTTCCATCTTTGCAAGAATAAAGACCCTCTTTAGTAGCTATTGTTTATTTTCGAAATTTGCCCTTGTCTGTCTTGAAATTTGGGGATGGATGCGAGACGACTTTTTGCGAGACGAGACAGAGATTTACAGCTTTTTTGAGAGACGGGACAAACATTTTTAACATTACGATATAGGGATTTTGCGAGACGAGACGAAGCTTTTAGGCTGTTTTGCGAGACGAGAGATGCCTATTTTCCGTCTTGCGTCCTTCCCTACTTGAAATAAAAAAACTGAGAAGCAACGCATGACAATTCCACAGCAATTCAATTAAATATATATATATATAATAGTAAAAAGGCTAATCTTCTAAAAACGAATCAAGGAATCATTCTACAGCAGTTTTCGTAGTATATATATACACTGAACACCAAATCAGTGTATATACATATACTACGAAAACTGCTGTAGAATGATTCCTTGATTCGTAAGATTAGCCTTTTTACTATTATATACTGTTCTGTAATACGCTGCAGCATTTAGCGCTTTTGTTATAGAATATTGATTTCTTATATAATATTTATTATTATTGATGCATTCACAACCATGCCATTATTAGGCAATCTCCTCTTAAATATATATATATATATATATATATATATATATAATGGTAAATATACATTAAATAAATAACAATTACGAATCATTAAAGAACAGCAATACAAAACCCCTTTACTGTATGAGTAGAGAATGGCTCAGAAATAAACATAAACAGACAACGTATACGTATACTGACTAATGACTTTGGCGGCATGACTCACTTTGCAATTTATTAATATGCATGTGACTATTTTATTTCAAGCAGCAGATAACGCCATTAGGATATTTAATTAATTTTTTTAATTCTTTAACATGCTTGCATGATTCGTTATAAGCCGCAGATATAGTTACTCTGTTTATGTTTATTTCTGAATCATTCCCATGGACAGAGGCTATAGTCGTTGCTTGTATAATTATGCATATTTTCTCACAATTACATTAGGGAAGGGGGTATAATTTCCTTTACAGTTTATTACTATGTACTGTGTACATTAAAGGTTTCTAATGGGTCTTCGTGTTACATCTGAAGAAAATCGAAGGCGAGAATGCTTGACCCTCACACTTCATCTGTCTACCATGTTCAGTGTAGCGACATCAAAACGAAGTAGACTTTACTTGCGTTTTCGAAGACAATGTGCTGGGAATCTCTATCTTTTGGTTATATTCTAGGCTTATCATTTTATGCCGGATGCGAGATTGACGTCAATTTTATATCTTTTCAATTTTATATCAATTTTATATGGATTTTAAGTGCTCTGGTATAAAACGCATTTACTGCAGTTAGATCATATCATGGGTGGATGAACAGACAAAAGAAAAAGAAAAATATGAAGAAAATTAAAATAGAGCTGGTCTTTAAACTACACTGCTGGCCACCCAAATTGCAACACCAAGAAAAACAAGAGATATCACAACAAAATTTATTGTGTAGATAACATGTTGACCAAGTAACAAATGATTAAATTTACAGCATTCTATGAAGCGTGGTTCCTGCCAAAATCAGTACCCAGAGTAGCCGCCGTTGTTGGAGATCACAGCTGCCACACGCCTCGGCATTGATTCAAAGAGACTTTGAATGTGTTCTTGGGGTACAGCAGACCAAGCAGCTTCCACACGTTGCCAAAGTTGATCTGGTGTGACAGCTGGGGATGAACTCTGGGTCAGTCGTTGAGCAACCATGGACCACATGTTTTCTATCGGCGAAAGATCCGGAGAGCGCGCCGGCCAGGGAAGCAATTCAATCTGGTGATTGACGAAGAACCCTTGGACAATGCGTGCCACGTGTGGCCGTGCATTATCCTGCTGAAATATGGCTGTTGGCAAGCCCTGAAGGTAAGAAAGGACAACTGGCTCCAACACCTCGGAGATGTAGCGCTGGCTGGTTAAAGTACCGGCAATGCGTACTAGAGGAGTGCGAGAGAGATATCCGATACCGCCCCATACCATAATACCCGGTGCAGGACCAGTGTGACGGTGCATAATGCAGCTGTTCAGCATCATCTCTCCACGGTGTCTCCAGACTCGAATCCGACCGTCGTGGTGTTGCATACAGAAGCGTGACTCGTCAGTAAAGAGAATTTCATTCCATTCTGTCGTCCACATCCTTCTTTCATCGCACCATTGGCGGCGGAGACGTCTGTGGTTCCGCGTCAGAGGTAGACAAAGCAACGGACGTCTTGCGGACAGACCATTCTGCTGTAAACGACGTCGAATGGTACGCGCAGACACTGGATGATCCGTTACAGACTGAATCTGCTGTGATATGGTTCGTGATGTGACTGAGCGGTCCGTCACTGCCATGCGTACAATCTGCCTGTCATCACGTGACGTGGTGCACTGAGGTCGATGCGGTCGATCACGTCTGTCCGTCGTACCCTCCTGCACCCAACGATCACATATCCGCATCACAGTTGTTTGGTTTCGTCCAATACGACGACCGATTTCCCTGAAAGATAACCCACAATCTCGGTATGCCACTATCCTTCCTCTGTCAAACTCGGATACTTGATCAAAAGATGATCGTTGTTTCCTACGAGGCATAATTTATCGTTTTTTTGAAAAAAAAGCAAGAAAAACACAATTGCTGTACTTGAAACCGTCGAAATCTCCAAGCCTTAAATAGCGCTTTGAGGTGGCGCCACAGGCGCGCTTGATGTGCGTCTGCGCTGAAATTCTAATCATTTGCATATCTCACCTCAGCTAATGCATGTTGTAAATTTCATATTATTTGCATGCTTCCTTCAGGGTGTTGCATTTACGATGGCCAGCAGTGTATTTCAACTCTTTTAAAAATATTACAGTAAATTAAAACAGTAACATTTGAAGAAATTCATAAAAATGAATGATTTTAAATTCATATAAGAACTGATATAAAACTTGTCGGAAGAATTTTAAGGCCCCACCCTGGCCGAGTGGATATGACACTTCAAATGGTAGACGGCTGAAGTGTGGATGTCTCAGGTTTGGGCCCCATTGCACGACTGTTGATCTAAAGGTCAGGAGTTTGGTCGGTTATTTACAGATGTAAAGTGAATACGCGTTAGAACCCCTTTGAAAGTCCGACGACCAAGGAACCCATCCTAGGCGGGTAACGTTGCCATAATAACACAACACCTAGAAAATTACATCTGGTATAAAATAAATAAATAAATCTCTGGCAGAGTTTGTGCAATTAAACTAAAACAAGATTACGCACATCTGAAAAAAAATATAATTTTTCAATAACTTTTTTTTTTTTTTTTTTTTTTTTTTGTCTCTCAAAGAAATTTAAGCTCGAAAACTGTTCCAATAATACTTTACCAATTAGATTGAAATTTAGTAAAGATATGCAGGTATAACAATCTTATTTAAACAAAAAAAAATTAAAAGTTCAAAAGTGGCGGATTTTTAGAGATCTTTCGTATGACTGATTACTTTGAAAGTGCCTTTGGCATAGTCGCTCTAATTCATTTGAAATCTTATAAATAAAAATGAAATTCTGTTTGTTTGTTTGTTTGTTTGTTTGTTTATTTGTTTGTTTGTTTGTGGATTTGAGTTGTATACAAATCCACAAAAATGGACCTATCAGCCTGAAATTTTGCACAGATATGTAAAATAATATAGAATAAATCATAGTCCACTTTAAAACTTTGAAAGTCCACCCGATCCCGGAATTTAAGAGATTTTTTATGTTCTGCACGCAAAAAGCTTTCCGTAATTGTAACCCCTGTAGTGAAAAAAGTGTGAAAAAAGGATCGTGGTTGCCATGTGTGGCGATTTTGCCGAATAAGATGTTTTAAATTCTCAAAGTAAAAATAAAAGAATAATAATGATTTTTTTTTGTTAGTTTATATTCGTAAGGTTATATTTTTTTTAATTATAATATCGTGTGCATGGGAAATCGGAGCAGGAATGAAATGTTTTATACGCAAAACAATAAGAATTGAAGATTTCCGAGGCTAATATGTTAAAATTTTTTAGTTTGGCGAAAAAATAAAATGGCTCAAATGCCGAGAAAGTGAGTTCTAGCGGTTTGCACAGTTTCCGGCTAGGCGCAATTTACTGAGAGCTTAAGGAAACGGATTTTTGAAAACAAGTGCAAAGGTTTTATTAGAATACAGCGTTAAATTTTAATGATCCGTGCGAAAATAATGCAGTTATTAAGGGATTTCAAGCGATCTATCTTCAGCATTCTCGCGATTTTGAGGAGGATTCTAACGCTTGGCGCTATTTATCGTAATTTAATCGTCTGCTATTTGGGTTATGAATACACCTGCGTATAAGTTTTTGAAATTTTCATTCAGTTGGAATTGTGCATTTTTCTGAGCAGCTTTTCTGCATCTAATGTATTACATCCAGAAAAAAGGATGTTAGAAATATCAATTTTAATTTTGTTTAATCACACTCATGAATAATGATACACTTTCCAACTTAATGAAAGAAGGAACGAAAATAGGGAAGACCCATGGATTATAACTCTTTTTATATATAGCACTTTAGTGCGTATTTAAAAATCTGAAAGTGTGTCAGATTTTCTATGATTCTAGCGCTTGGCGCAATTTAATGAGAGGGTATTTTTAAAAACAAGCGTAGGTTATCTTATAAATAAAAATGAAATTCTGTTTGTCAATTTGTTGATTTGGGTAGTATACAATTCCACAAAAATGGACCTGTCAGCCTGAAATTTTACACAGATATGTAAAATAATATAGAATAAATGATAGTCCACTTTAAAACTTTGAAACTCCACTTTATTTCCGTTCCCGGAATTTAAGAGATTTTTTATGTTCTCCACGCAGAAAGCTTTACGTAATATTAACCCCTGTAGTGAAAAAAGTGTGTGAAATAAGCATCTTGGTTGCCATGTGTGGCGATTTTGCCGAATAAAATGTTTTAAATTCTTAAAGTAAAAATAAAAGAATAATAATGATTTTTTTAGTTTATTTTTTTAGGTTATTTTTTTAATTATAATATCGTGTGCGCATAAGAAATGAGAGCAGGAATGAAATGTTTTATACGCAAAACAATGAGGATCGAAGATATCCGAGACTAATATGTAATTTTTTTTAGTTTGGCGAAAAAAAAAATGGCTGCTAGGCCGATTTTTAGAGAGTGAGTTCTAGCGGTTTGCACAGTTTTAGGCTTTTTGGCGCAATTTACTGAGAGCTTAAGGGAATAGCATTTTTGAAAACAAGTGTATAGGTTTTCTTAGAATACAGCATTAAATTTTAACTATCCGTGCAGAAATAATGCAGTTATTAGGGCATTTCAAGCGATGTAGCTTCAGAATTCTCGCCAATTGAGTACATTGATTTAACTTGGGGGAAATCCGCCAAATTTCAGAAAATTGAAATCTTCGCATTTAGTACATCGAGGTAACGATGAATAAAACATGTTATAGTTGATAATTTAAAAAATGCGGCTGTATTAAGGGATTCCACTTTTCAAATAAATGCCTGGCGGTCGAACCATTTCCCATTTTGATTGCTGCTAAGGCAATGCTTCGAATGATTCCCTGAAAAAACTCTTGCAAAATGGCGTATGCTGGCACTTTGGCGAGGCTTAGATTTGAAACTGGATTTTACTTGAGACTGGTATATACGTATAATAAGACTGGTTATAGATAAAAATGAATGTTGGTATGTGTGTAGGAGGTTGAAAAACTCCAGCACCGTTTCACCGATCACCATGAAATTTGGTTCACCTAAGTCTTTTATCATGGAGAAGGTTTTTATGCTATCCGTTTTCCTCTAACTTTTCACTAGGTGGCGCAGCAGAACGTCGAATTCTATTCCGTTTAGCCGTTTGCTATGCGAATATCGTCCAACCAATTTCGATGAAATTTGGTACACGCGAATATTAGAACACGGAGAATATTTTTCACTATCCATTTTGCTGTAACTTGCCGCTAAATGGCGCTGCAAAGCATCAACTTCTATACCGTTCGACTGATCGGCATAAAATTTTTTATACTTACACATTTGAGCACGAAGAATATATTCTAACTGCGTTACTTTTGATGTTACTCGCCACTAGATGACACTGCAATGCATTATTATTTTAACTCACCACTAGATGACGCTGCAGCAGGCCAAATTTTTGACCATTCAAACGGTGGCTATGAAAATCAGTATACATAGCTATTTGAACAATGAGAATATTTTGGCGTTATCCATTTTGCTATAACTCGCCACATGACGGCGCTGTAGCAAATCATTACTTTAATTAACCACTAGATGGCCCTGCAGTGTATCACTTCTTGACTGTGCGAATGATCGCTATGAAAATAGGTATACATAGATATTTGAACACGGGGAAGAGTTTGGCACGATCCATTTTCCTATAACTTGACACTAGATGTCGCGTCAACACATGAACTTCAAGACTATTCAGCCGATCGTCATGAAAATTCGTATACATCGATATCTGAATGCGAAGAATATTTTTGCCGTATCCGTTTTGCTAAAACTCGCCACTAGATTGTGCTACGCCGCATCGCCTTCTGCACCGTAAAAACGATTGCCTTGAAATTCAGTATGCATGATTATTGAACACAATATAACGCGATATCCATTTTGCTATATCTCTTTATTACAATAAATAGTAATCACAACAAATATTAATATCAAAAAGTCCATTCATTCCCGTGCGAAGAACGGGTACTTCAGCTAGTGGAGATATATATCAAAAATCCGGCTCCCTCAAAGATACTTTTTCTTTTGTTCTTGTGTATTTCCATTGTGAAAGCGATTCGATAACTGTTACGGTTTCAGATATTCAGATAAAATTTATATAACCTTTCTTTTTTCTTTCATTGGATTTGTATTACTTATAAAAACAGTCCCAATTCCGACCGTATGTAGAAGGTGAACACACATGTTAAATCGCTGGTGCTCCATACCTCTGAGAAAAATTTTACAAATAAAGTGATCATGCTTAAACTTTACCTTTTGAATTAGACTGCGATGCTTTTACTCTCTTAATTTAAACATAGTATTATTTAAATAATTTACAGTCCATTCTTTAATTCATTCATAAGAGCAGGGATGGACGCGAGACGCAAATCTCGCATTGTCTCGCGTTCTCGCGCGAGACGAGACAGGCAGTTTTTTGTGAGACGAGACGCAAGACGAGACAGAGTCTTGTCTCGCGCGAGATTTCTCACGAGAATTTCTTGCCTCTCATAAATTTACGATACGAATTAGCTTTCAATCAGAATTGCAGTGCTGTATTTGAGGAGGTATGCCATCCTGAGAAGGGAGGGTACCCTTTGCCTGAAGCCTCTACCGTTTAACTTGCGTCTCCTTTGTTATCATTCTTGTTATACTATCAGCACTGTACAATATACACAAACACGTAACATTTAAAATTGGGAGAACACGAGGGATATACAAAACACACAAAGGTGAGGATAAAGATTCGTTTGTTTGAATGATTGTGGCAATGCTAGGCTACGGCGATCTGCCAAGGATGGGGTGCCTTGTCAGGAGGACTTTCTAAGGGGTTCTAACGTGTATTGACGTTACATTTGGAGAAAGCCTACCAAAACTCCAGACCGTTAGATCGACAGCCGCGCGATGGGACCCGAACCCGGATCTTCACGTTTCGGGCATCTACCGCTTTCAGTGATATAAGGAGAGGATAAAGAAAGAAGCTGGAAAAAAGAAAGAAAACAGAGAAGAGTAGAAGACAGAAAAATACTAAATAAGTAGAAGAAAGGCGGTACGGTAAGTCCAAAGCCTGACCCTATTTAGATGGGGAACAGGGGAACTCACTTTGGGGGCCCTTTTACTATCACAAACATTTTAACCCATTTTCACCGCTGTTGAGTTCCGAAATGCAAAGCTTTTTTAAGATTTCCTAAATTGAATTTTAAAAATATATTTGAGAAAGCTACATTTAAAAATTATTTTTATTTTAATACTAGCTGAAGTACCCGTTCTTCGCACGGGAATGAATGGACTTTTTGATATTACGATTTGTGGTGATTACTATTCATTGTAATAAACAGATATAGCAAAGTGGATATCGCGTTATATTGTGTCCAATAATCATGCATACCGAATTGCAAGGCAATCGTTTGTACGGTGCAGAAGGCCATGCTGCGTAGCGCAATCTAGTGGCGAGTTTTAGCAAAACGGATACGGCGAAAATATTTTTCGCATTCAGATATCGATGTATACGAATTTTCATGACTATCGGCTGGACAGTCCTGAAGTTCATGTGTTGACGCGACATCTAGTGGCAAGTTATAGGAAAATGGATAGCGCCAAACTCTTCCCCGTGTTCAAATATCTAAGTATACCTATTTTCATAGCGATCATTTACACAGTCAAGAAGTGATACACTGCAGGGCCATCCAGTGGTTCAATAAAGTAATGATTTGCTACAGCGCCGTCAAGTGGCGAGTTATAACAAAATGGATAACGCCAAAATATTCTCATTGTTCAAATAGCTCTGTATACTGATTTTCATAGCGACCGTGTTCAACTATCTATGTATACCAATTTTCATAACGATCATTTGCACAGTCAAGAAGTGATACACTGCAGGGCCATCTAGTAGTTAATTAAAGTAATGATTTGCTACAGCGCCGTCAAGTAGCGAGTTATAGCAAAATGGATAACGCCAAAATATTCTCATTGTTCAAATAGCTATGTATACTGATTTTCATAGCGACCGTTTGAATGGTCAAGAATTTGGCCTGCTGCAGCGTCATCTAGTGGCGACTTAAAATAATAATGCATTGCAGTGTCATCTAGTGGTGAGTAACATCAAAAGGAACGCAGTTAGAATATATTCTTCGTGCTCAAATGTGTAAGTATAAAAAATTTTATGCCGATCGGTCGAACGGTATAGAAGTTGATGCTTTTCAGCGCCATTTAGCGGCAAGTTACAGCAAAATGGATAGTGAAAAATAATCTCCGTGTTCTAATATTCGCGTGTACCAAATTTCATCGAAATCGGTTGGACGATATTCGCATAGCAAACGGCTAAACGGAATAGAATTCGACGTTCTGCTGCGCCACCTGGTGGCAAGTTAGAGGAAAACGGATAGCATAAAAAGCTTCTCCATGATAAAAGACTTAGGTGAACCAAATTTCATGGTGCAACGGTGCTCAACGGTGCTGGAGTTTTTCAACCTCATACACTCATACCAACATTCATTTTTATCTATAACCAGTGTCATTATATATCCCAGTCTCAAATAAAATCCAGTTTCAAATCTAAGCCTCGCCAAAGTGCCAACATACGCCATTTTGCAAGCGTTTTTTCAGGAAATCATTCGAAGCATTGACTTAGCAGCAATAATACATTTGAAATACTTCGACCGCGAAAAAGTAAAGCAAGCCTTTATTTGAAAAGTTGAATCCCTTAATACAGCCGAATTTTTTAAAATTATCAACTATAACGTGTTTTATTCATCATTACTCCGATGTACTAAATGAGAAGATTTCAATTTTCTGAAATTTGGCGGAATTCCCCCAACTTAAATCAATGTACTCATTTGGCGAGAATTCTGGAGATAGATCAATTGAAATCCCTTAATAACTGCATTATTTCTTCACGGATCATTAAAATTTAACGCTGTATTCTAATAAAACCTTTGCACTTGTTTTCAAAAATCTATTTACTTAAGCTCTCAATAAATTGCGCCAAGCCGAAATCTGTGCAAACCGATAGAACTCACTTTCACAAAATCGGCATTTGAGCCATTTTATTTTTTCGCCAAACTAAAATAATTTACCTATTAGCCTCGGAAATCTTCAATTCTTATTGTTTTGCGTGTAAAGCATTACATTCCTGCTCAGATTTCCCATGCACACGATATTATAATTTTAAAAAAATAACCTTACGAATATAAACTAACAAAAAAAAATCATTATTATTATTTTATTTTTACTTTGAGAATTTAAAACATTTTATTCGGCAAAATCGCCACACATGGCAACCACGATCCTTATTTCACACTTTTTTCACTACAGGGGTTACAATTACGGAAAGCTTTTTGCGTGAATAGCATAAAAAATCTCTTAAATTCCGGGAACGGGTGGACTTTCAAAGTTTTAAAGTGGACTACGATTTATTCTATATTATTTTACATATCTGTGCTAAATTTCAGGCCGATAGGTCCATTTTTGTGGATTTGTATATGAACGACATTTTATTCGGCAAAATCGCCACACATGGCAACCACGATCTTTATTTCACACTTTTTTCACTACAGGGGTTACAATTACGGAAAGTTTTTGCGTGAAGAGCATAAAAAATCTCTTAAATTCCGGGAACGGGTGGACTTTCAAAGTTTTAAAGTGGACTATGAGTTATTCTATATTATTTTACATATCTGTACTAAATTTCAGGCCGATAGGTCCATTTTTGTGGATTTGTATACGAATCAAATCCACAAACAAACAAACAAACAAACAAACAAACAAACAAACAGAATTTCATTTTTATTTATAAGATTTGTAACCCATTTGTATCATTAGCTCATATAGACGCTAAGTCTTAGATGGCTATTATGTGACTCTTCTGTTCGTACATTTGAGAATTTTCATTTTTTAAGAAAAAATAAAACTATAATATAATATAATACTTCAGTTATCCTTTATAAAAGAAATATGTTTAAATGTTTAGAGCTTTTCCCTTTAAGACGTTTTCCACTTTAAATGTTTGATCAAATCAGGGAAAAGTTCCACTGTATATATATTGGTATACGTCTATCTAGATAATAATTTTATTAAAAAAAAAATCCTCGATATATAAATTTGTATATAATAATTACAGAATGTTTCTTTTAAGAAACCATCATTCATTAATTTGCGCACAGTAATCGTTGCTTCTAAATAAAAACCCATGAAATTCAATCATCTTGTTACAGAACTTTTTTTTTGTTATTTCTTTAATTAGCCTCCCCCCCCCCCCACCGCCAATTGATCACTGATGTCGACATTCAGTTTCATAGTTCTGATAATTGTTGTTTTTTGTAAATATTTAGATAGCTTAAAAATGCGGTTTGAATTGCAAGTGAGTTTTAATGTCTAATTTATATTGACACATAATCCAGAATTATGAATAAATTGTTCAAGTATGCCATCATTATTTTTTCAAGGAAAAAAATTCAAACTTAATAAGAATGTCTGGCTATAATTATTATATTTTTTAAATAGTTGATGCAAGTATGCTAATTTTGATATTATATGCTCTAATTGTGTACTTAATAATTGTGATTTTTTGTTTACCTATAATATTGGCTACATTTCATCAAAATGAATAATACGTATATGTAATTATATCTTATAGATATTTCATACTTTTCTCTTAAATAAATTAATATTTATAAATAAAATGTTTCACCAGTTATTAAAAATGCTTTCACCATAAGCCAAGCTATGCGAACGTAAATGAAAAATTACTGGAGCGATTTTGCTAATACAACCATGGGCGTTGCAAGTTATGGGGACCAGGGTACACGTCCCCCCCCCACAAATATTTTAACTAGGGGGGACAGAGGG
The DNA here is from genome assembly GCA_038373885.1 of Cheiracanthium punctorium. Taxonomy (NCBI): domain Eukaryota; kingdom Metazoa; phylum Arthropoda; class Arachnida; order Araneae; family Cheiracanthiidae; genus Cheiracanthium; species Cheiracanthium punctorium. The sequence goes on along the minus strand of JAWZYV010005986.1, from coordinate 973,555 downwards.
TGACCGAGGAATACTGTATAATTTTCGTTTAAAATGGTCTAACAGTTAAAAAAAACAACCGAAATCAGATCCCAAAGCAACTTTTTCTCTCACTTCGAGGTATATATATATATATATATATATATATATATATATATAATATATAATAGCTTACTTACGTAAAGTGAAATCCCAAGATAATCCAATGATAAAGTGAAGAAAATATAAAAAATAAAAAAGTAGATAGCACATGGTGCCAATTAACGAGCTTATTCCGGATAAGTGTTTAAATATAGCCTTTTAAGGCAATGAAAGAGTGGAAAAATTGAATATAAAGCGCCAAATTAGAACTGGTGTGCTTTTAAGCCTAATCACATGTAATCAGAAATAGTCCGAAAATGGAATTAATATTGAAATGGTGTGCTCTATCATCAGGCGCCACCGCACACACATTTCAATTTAATCGAAAAAAACAATAATAGCTAGGTTTCTGCAAGTTACCTGACCAAAATTAGGGTCCTTTTATAACTTGGGGGCGCGACCGTAGGTATTAGAAAAAAACAACGAGGAAGTGGACCGACACGAAGATCAAAGCTCAGTAATGGAGGCAGTATTAGTGCATGTTGCCATCAGAGAAGGCTTAATGCAATCAATAGACAAGTAATGCCATGGAGTGTGAATAAAAAATGATATATTAATAATACTTTGGAAGTATGGAAAGGAAAAGAATAAATAAATAAAAAAAGTAATAATTAAATGAATAAATAAAAAGAATAAAAATGGTAATAATTAAATGAATAAATAATAAAATAAATATTACACTAGTATATCTAGCCTATGTTTTACGTAGTACTAGCTGCAGTAGCTAAGAAGTACTTAGTTGAGGTTGTGGAAATGGAGAAAAACTGTAGCAATAATATTAACAATAATGATATTGATAATAATTATATATTCATTTATTATTGCTATTTATGCTAATATAATTGTAAAATATTTAGTTAGAACAGTACTCTGTTTGGCTTCATTGGTTACAGACTCACATGAAAAGGAAAAAGTACCAGTAATCAACCATTCTTAAGAATAGATTTTTTTTTTTTTTTTTTTTTTTTTTTTTAAATAAAATATATAGATATATATTTTATGGTTTTTTTTTTTTTTTTTTTTTTTTTTTAAATATAGAAAGAATCAACAACCAACCCCATCCTCACCAACCAATATTCTGATTAGGACATACAGTTTTTTTGATTACATAGAGGATATAAAATAGAAGTTAGAAATTTACTGGGATAATTATATTTTATAGCAGTTTTATATAGGTCAGTTAAGTTATTAGCCTTAAAACTATTGGTACATAGAGACTCTATTCTATACTTATGATTAGAGATAATATTTCTAAACACAGAAGTGTGCATACATGAATTGAAATGAGTGAAGGTATTAACCTGAAAATTAAAGTCATTTCTTTTATTATATATATTAAAGGATAGACTCTTATCGTCATTGATTCTAATTTGTAAGTCTAAAAAATTAATTATTCTATTATTATTATGATTTTTTATTAGTTCTAGGGCTGAATGGTAGGCTATGGGTAGGTGGTCAGTATCACTATAAGTATTGTCAGTAGCTATTGTTATTATGTCATCTATGTACCTATATATTATAAGAGAAGGATTATTCATAGAGCATCACGAGTTTTTTACGAGTCCTCATTTCTGTTACACACCATGGGTCCTCCAAAAAAAAGTTAAAATCCCACAATAGTGAGAGTTTTTTCTTGGCGAAGAAGGAAGACTAAAATAGACGAAACATTGCTGAGTGAAACTATTGATGTTGCTTCAGAAGCAGAAGGTAAGAACTTATTAGGAGATTATTTTTTTCCAGTGTGTATCCAGGCATATTGTTTCGAGAAATAGGACTGGGACTGTGAAAGCCTTATTATTTTTTATTTATTTATATATATTTTTTTAATGTTGTAAGAGTAAGTATCAAAAGAGGTTATGATAAACCCAGTTGTTGTCAGTAGGGCAGTTGTCCCCCCAAAAACGACAGAGACTGCTGAAAGGTAATATTCTGCTTTATTATACACTTTGGATAGGCAAAATTATGTTTTTTATAAGATTCTACCAACCTAAGTTTTATGATCCAATATGGTAGTTTTTCAATACACTTCTACAAATAGTACTTTATGTGCCAGAAAGATTCACAAAAATTGGGGGGGGGAGTGAACCCCAAACGTTACCCATGTCTAATGACAATGATGGAGTTTACCGTGGACGCTAATGAAGGTGTATAGTAAAGAATGTTATTTTATTATTTGTCCCTTTCCCCGTTGGCGCGATTGGAAGAGTAACATTGAGGAGAGGAGAGGGCAAAATGTTTCCTGTCGTGGAAAATGCATATTTTCAAATAGGTGAAATCTGAATAGATTGAATTTGGGAAGGGGGCAAGCAATTGGCCTCTTTTTCCCTTATTAAGTTACGCCTTTGGAAGACACATATCCGGAAAAACATTTTGGAAGGGGTCCAAAAATTTCGGAGGGGGTCTAAACGACAAAAAAGGCAAAATTTTCACAAAAAGACTATATCATTATCATTTTAGTGACAAAAATCAAAATTTCGGGGGAGGGGTCCACCCCTCCCTTTAATATATCTTTGGCCTTTGATCCCCCCAATAATTTATAGGATGCGACGTCAATGAATACAACACTGGGTCTCAGCGGAGCATTCAAGGATCCATGTTGAGAAACAACCCTGGTCACAAGTCTTCTCTGTTGTCTCTTCTTTTTGATGGTGTGAATCCGATTAAATATGAATCTTATACCTCATATACCAAAACGAGAGGGGGGATAAACAGGCTTCACTATAACTATCCCGCCCCCAATTGAAGCTTTTATGAATTCTCTATTACGCACATTGGGGCCCCTTATTAAATTAAAATTTTATTTGCCCAACATGCCCTCAGTTTTGGATCATTTATAAGAAAATTCAAAGCTTTATATAATTTCAAAAGCAAATGAATCTCTCATCAACCATACATATTACATTCCGGTATACAGTTCCAGGAATAAGTAAATAAAAACAAATATTTTTTCGGTGTCACATTATATATATGGCTTAAATTTGAATGTTTATCCCCTCAAATGCACGTATGACTTAATATGAAAGCCAATATATGTACTAATATGGTAATATGTATAACTAATTGTTATTATTAATATTAATTTTCAATAAAATAGTATTAATGTTACTAAAAATACGGTAACAAAATTGTAGTCCTAAATTTTGCAAGACACGCGACACATCTAGTGTCTCGCGCGAGACGAGACATGCAATTTCTCTGCGAGACTCGACACGAGACAAAGTGTTTTGCTAGATGAGACGAGACGGGACAAAGGTTTACCACTGCGAGACGAGCGCCCTTCCCTACATAAGTGCTGCTAATAAAAGTTACAAATGAGCGGATGATATAGCTTTTATGCACAGTGTAATGACCCTACCTTAATTAATTTTGGAAAAAATAAGCAAATTAATATATATATATATATATATATATATATCAGTAGAACAGTTAGAAAATTTTGAAATAGGAAAAAAAGGGTCAGAGAAAAAAGCGATTTAGAGGTGTAACAACTGTAGGAAAGGGAGGAGGTTTCAGTTCACCACCGAACGCACATGTATACACATAATGATCATAAAAAACAATCAGATGCATATTTTTCTTTGTATATGTGCAAAATGAAATGTTTTATTCTTTTGTCCTCTATCTTTATTAAGACAGCAGCCTACAGTGACGTAGCTAGGTAGTGGGACACGGGGCCTGGGCCTTTCCAGAAATTTACATTTTTGTTCATTGAATGTCAGTAAGCCTTTTTGTTATAAATTCTAATTATTCCACCTTCTGAGTCCTCCCTGTTTTTTTTTTTTCGCTATGCAAGGTAGCACATATCTATTCATTCTATCGGATCAATTTCGACTATTTTAGACAATTTTTATGCAATGGCTTTCACCCCCCTCCCTCCAAAACCCATTCCATTTGTTAAAACCGAGCAGTTCACTTCAATGAATATGATGTTTAGAGCGTCTTTCTTTTTTCCAGGAGATTTCCATCATAATATTTCCCTCAAAAGGGTAACGAACTGAATATAATTATATACACAATGTGCTTACATCTTATTGCCTCAAACATCTCTCCTTCAAAAACTGAAATTAAAATGCGATGCTGCTTATTTTTTCGCATGGGAAGTTAACTATGCACACAATTTCGTGAATAGCCAAGAAGTGCTGAATTTTAGATAGCAGACACATAAATTTTCGACGGTTAAATTTAATTTTATTTAATTTTGCTGCATTTTTTTTATTTTTTATTGAAAATAAAATAGGTGAACATAAAAGTTATTTTGGAAAGAAGACAAGATACATATTACGGTAATATCATAATATGCATTTAAGAAAAAAATTAAGATCTGATCAGAATAATTGAGATGTTGAGTAATATAAAAGTTAATATACTTGTATTGATGCTTACAGCTTTACAAGAAAAGGACATTATTATCCTTGTACATTAATAAATAAATCGGATAATTTGTAAGTTTTATAAAACAAATCATAATTGTTGAGAATGCTATGTCTATACGAAATATTTCAGTTAAAAAAATTACAATAATGTTAACACTTTATAAATTATAAAGATTTGCACTCATTCTAATGGAACAGCAGAATAAAGTGAAAACAGTATAGTTATGAAACGGTTTTAATTTCGTATGATTTTATTGAATTTTTGAAAAATACAATTAGTAAGCTTTAGAAAATTAACTGGAAACTATACCACTGTAAGCACTTTTAACTATATTGTTCTTAAAGTAAAAGACTTAAAGTAGAATATAGCTATAAAACTTGCATAGAGTCTCTGGCTACCTGGAAAGACCAGAAAAGTATTTGTGAGATGTAAAATGGATTTTTTTGTCTTAGTTTTTTTTATATGTTCTATTTGTGCAGTTTGAGCAACATTCTTTTAAAAGTTAATAGCATTTCGTTGAAAAGTTTTAAAATAAGCCACATGCAAGTTCAGGAAAATATGTTATGCAGTGAATTATATTGTAATTTTTTTTTCCAATTCACTTGCCGATTAGGCATTGTCCACTACAACTGCCCGAAGGTATTGTGGTAATTTTATTACGGGGCCACCCAGTCGGCGGCCAGTGTTACCCCCTATGAAAGGAAGTACAGTCAACATCCATGTCCAAGCCTGGATTCGAATCTGGACTCAAGGCCTGATAGAAGGGTTCTTAAATCACTACACTACCTAGGCGGCATTATGATATAATTGTATTCTGAATAAATAAATAAATAAAGGATTTTTAAAAATCCCATAAAAATGTCACTGCAAAGAATTACAATATAAAGAATATTTTCTTTATAGAAATATTATTCTTTATATTGTAATGATATAAGATTATAAGACAAATAATCTTATATCAAATTGGTTTGAAACAGTTATTTCATTGCATATGTTTGGTTTACATTTTCCTTGAAGGAGAAGAAAACAATTACCTCTCTCTAAAGGGTAGCCAATTTAATAATTTTGGCAATTTAATAAATGTTCAGGATACACGCTTGTTACGTGCAATCAAATAATAATTTAAATATTAAAAAAGTACCAAACGAACAGTAGACGAATTGTTTATATTATTATAGCAATAAAATAATTAATGTTTGAAAATTGCAAGTATTATTAAACTAATCGCATTTTAACATAGCTGAAGTTATAATGTTTTGTGATAGAATTTTTTTCTGTTCGCTTTACATTGTCCTTGAAATCGGGGAAAACAATTGAATCTCTCTAAAATACCCAAATTAATTTAATACTTTTGGTAATTTGAACAATTGATTGAACCATTTCAATAAATGTTCAGCATAAACGCTTGTTATGTGCATTCAAAATGTAATTTAAATATTAAAAACTACAGAAGCAAAAGTGGACAAATCTTGGATAGCATTATTACAATAAAATAATTAATGTTTGAAAATTGCAGTTGTTATAAAACTGCACACATTTTAACATAGCTGAAGTTGTAATGTTTAGAATATTACACATGTTCCGGTACGTGGCATTTTGTAGGAGCATGCAAGCGACTCTAATAATCCACGTAATAGAAAAAAATAAACTTGATTTAAAATAAAATTAAAAAAATAATAATTTCTCAATATGCACGTTAAATTGCATTACAGTTAAATCAAGTATAATATGAATAAATATCATTTATACTATGTGTGTTTTTTTTAGAATGCTTTTAAATAAAATAAAAAACAAACACTTAATCCATAAAATAAATAAACAAATAAGCAATGCCATGTACGGAGATTATTACTGCTTAAGTTTGCATGAACATTTACAAGTACTTGATAATATTTACAGATTTTAAGCGCATATAAAAAATTAAAGGCTTATTTGCATGGAAATTAGTTTCAAGCTGGTGGCAACTTTTTACAACAGCTGTCTGCTTCATGGAAACGAAATTGAAAGCAGTTGTTGTGGTGTCACTCCTTTAGGCAGTGTGACACTTTCACAGAAGTGGAGAAACCTGGAATTTTTTTTCGGGATTTCTGGGATTGGGAAAAAAAAAACTAACCTGATTCAAAATCTCCCATGTCGTGCTCTCTTTATATTCCAAAGACTGCAGAAAACGTACATATATTAGAAAATCTGAGAGGGATCACGGTAATGTAATCAGGCAAGCGATTAGAGCACTAAAATCATGGAATATTTGTAAACAAACTATTTGAGAAAACAATCGATTTCAAAGATAAAAATTTTAACGAAAATACGGACACATTAGGCTTCGTTATATAACGAGTTGTTTTGGAAACAGACGATATCTTGGTTGCTAGAGAACACTAGTGACACCTAGTGTAGCGGAGGGAGCAAATACCTTAATCAATAAACATTTAGAAATGTAATTTTAAACAGCATCTGATAAAAGGGGATTCATTTTTGAATTTCGCACCCCCTAAAATAAAGCTTGGGGGACCCGCTGGCAAGGCTCGAGACCATAGGGTTTGAGCTGGGGGAGAAATTATAGCTGTAGTACAAACAAATTTGCATTCCTGGCGTTCGCTTGACCACTAAAAATTCTCCCGCAAATCGTTTGCTGCTCGTGAGGCGGGTCTCTCACGGAGCGCGCCGGTGTAACCCTCCGCGGGTGGGGGAGCGCGCTTGCGGGTTTTCCCCCCCCCCCCCCCCCGTGAAAATTTTATGAAACGAAATTTGGCCAGTTTAAGGCCCCCCCTGTGAAAATTGGGCGAAGCTGGTCCGGGACACGCCGGGCCAGGCCAGACCCGGGTCGGAAATGTCAGCCGGGCATCTGCTGTGTTTACGATATTCGAGAGAGCACATGGAGGTGAGGGGGGGGGGGGAAGCCGAAAGTAGGCGGGACTGAGAGCAAGAGAGAAGGAGAGCTCGCGGAAGGGCACAGACATAATGAGGCGTGCTCCGGTCGTCATTTATCGCTCCGTGCGCTGCTGCTGCATGACATTTAGTTCCTGACCGGGCCAGAAGGCGGTTGTGTTGTGTTTGATAGTAGCGACTTTCGGCAGCAATTTCGTTGTTTTTTTCATTCATTCTGATTTTTTCGAAACCGTTTTTTCCACATTCTAACTATTTCATAGAAGTTTCAAACCAGTTATAGTTAGCCAGTTTTTCCTTCCAATGAGACACTTTTAACGACATATTTAAATAAATAAATTACGAGAACTTTGTTTAACAACTTGTACTTGCCGGCTAAAGTGCAAAAGGAAAAGAAATAACGCCGTGTTTTTAATTTTCGGAAACCGTAAAATTGGTTTGAACGTGTTGATGTCTTGATAGTAAGACAACGAAGTTAAAAGAAATTTGGCGACAACTTTTTGAGCCTTTTTAGCTTTTCGTTTGTCTTTATTGCTTGCCAAAGCTGAGACCGCTAGCGCTACATAGCATTTTTACACAAGTCTTATACATAACTTTGTGGGAACGTTTTTCAACGTTATCTTTATATTTTTAAACGCATTTAACTCTCCTCGGCGGAAGTGGCAAAAGATATCAAGGTGAAGCAATTACAACAAAAAGGTAAGATTATTGTTTTTTCTTTGCATGCATCCGATAACAAATATATTTTCTTTCTACTCTGCCCAAGTTGTCGCGTTGTGGAACTGCTGGTAGTTCTTGAATGCACTCAATTTTCTGTGTATTTGGTACTTTTGAAAAACTTAACTAATTAATTTTCAAATAAGCATCTTATCGTTTGAAGTTTTAAGATCATATGGACTACATATGCCATGATTTCTTTTTGATACATTAAAATTGCATTTCGAGTTGGAAGCTTTGGTGAGTGCTGATATTGAAGTACTTGTGCAAAACTTTAATTCTTAACTTAATGCTGTGTCAACTAAGCACTGAGCGTGCGTTAATAATTCGTTTAACTATTTAAGTTGATACGTGTGGTAAGGATTAGTATTTTTAGTGGCAGATCCAGAAAAAAAAAATGCTTGAAAGAACACAAAATTTTTGGCTTAAATTCATCTGAATTCGCAAAATACGTCTTTTATAGAGTAAATTTAGTTCGTCCTGGGGGGGGGGGGGCTAAATTTACTCCACCGCCCCCTTTTGAAGTTCGCAATTTCTCTTGGTAAAAACAAATGGTGTCCTGGATAGCAATGTATTTTATAGAAACTATAAGCATCTAAAATTGTCGGGTTCCTCTTGGTTTTCTACATGGCACCAAAACTTGTATATTTAATTGTTCTTTTCTAGTAGATGTAGAATTTGCTACGCAAAGTATTTTAAAACTAACTTGCACAATTTTGCGTACGATGTACAAAAATAAGCCGTTATTACGAAACTGAAATTTGTTTTCGTTACATGTTTCAATTTGTGAATTAGCGTTAATCTGTCTATCTAAAAACAAATTAAACACATTTGTATTTAGATGAATAATTTTACTCTATAGCAGACTCTCTTCAATTACTTTAAATTTATTTGGTCAATTATTACCCTGCAGTAAGTCACTAAATGTTTTGCAGTGTTATTCAAACTGTTCCTTGGTAATTCTACTAAGATTGGTTTGCAGTACTATTTCGAAAGCTTGTTTTAAACTTATGTTTAAGACATTATGTGAATTGCAGATTCAAGTACGCAGTTGTATAGGTCTTTCAATGCTAAAATGTATCTTTTGAAGGTGTGACGTTTGTCTCCCCTTTGAAGGGGGGGGGGTGCTGCTTTATAAAAGCAAGTGTATTATTGTTTAAGATTTCCGATTTCTAATGGAGCTTTCTTTCGGTCAAGTCACTACTCGGTTCATACGTAGCAGATATACGAGCCTCTCTCATTGCATCTATAAAGTAGCCAGCGAATTGCATATACGGGAATTAAGTACTTGAATTTGTAAATGAAACTCAATGTTTAATATTTTTAATAAATTATTAATTAACCGATAGAGTTGCATTAACAACTTGAAATTTTTGTAGAAGCTGAATGAAAGGTCATTTTTTGATTTAAAATTTTATTTTCAGTTGAATTTTAGGTGACTCAAGATTAGTATGTTTTCAAATATGCTGTTGAATGATTAGGATGTGCAACTGTCAACGAAACATAGAAACAGTTTTATATAGATTTTGAAATGCTAATAAAATATTACAGTTAGAAGTTAAAATATTAATGTTATAAGTAATTTTGGAGCTATTTTAAGTCTAATTAGCGAAGCACAACTTCTTGCTCAGTGCTTAAAAAGTAAAGGTTAAGCAGATTAAGTATGTTCAGCTGATTTTATAAATTTCTCATAAAATCTTAAGAGTTGAGTGTAATGTTTATGTACGTATTTTTCACTCCTTTGCAGAATAATTATATGAATATATTGAAAGTGGCATTGAATACTCGTGCGGGTTTCTTGTATATATTGTGTATAGTTAATTTCTTCAGCTTTAATTAGTACGGTATACGTAGAGTTTTCTAAAAGTACTTGCATTGAATGTAATACTATTTAAGATTTGACAATTATGAAAATTCCTTGCGATACCAAAACTATTTCTTGCCGAACCAAAGTACATCTGCTGTCTCTAACTTGAGCATCCAGAAGTGGTTTGCTTGTATCTAAACCACCTGCTCCCCCTTTAATCGAAAGGATTAAATATTGGATAGTTGCGCAGCTGAAATGCAGAGCTTGACTAAACAAATGCTGAAACGTGCTCATAAATGAAAATAAAACAATGTACGTAAACGTGACGTTATCCTGTTTAGTTGTTTTATCGTTCTTATTTCAATCAATAACTCCATAAAAGTGGAGCTTTTAAATTAAAATATATTAAAAATGAAATAGAACTGTTGCGTCCGCTTTTGTAAAATTGAAATAAGCCACGGAAATTGAACGATTTTTAGTTGCATCAAATGTGTAGAATTCCTGACTATTTCTTTTTTTGTCCCCGACAGCTATACATTAAGCCTTCATAATGTTACAGCATTAAGTAAAGATTTGCAAATTCCTTTTATCCGAAGGTACTTTGCAGAAAGGTTGCTGTTCTTTGTGAAATAGGCTACTCTCCAATAACTACAAGCTGTTTTTGTAAAAGTGCCGAGTTTAATTTAAATGTGCCTGACTATTAGTACTAGTACTTAATTTCAATTGTGTCAAATGTTCGGCTTTATAAACTGTTTATTTTAAGTTAAGAACGTACTGAGGAAGTTGGGTAAATTATAAAAAAAAGGTTTATCTGCGAGATTTCATGGGAACTGTAATATTTCTTATGCGCACGTATAGGCTTGAGAAGGAAAAGATGGTTTTACAGGGAAAAGTGGATTCGGATGTTCTACTGAAAAAAATCTAAACATTCATGTCAATTTTACTCTACTCTAACCTTGATTTACTTGACTCGATGTTTCGTTTGACTCGATCCATATTTTTAGTTATATAAAATTTAGGTATTTTACAAATATTTGAAAATACGCTCTTTTAAATTCGTAGTTCCTATAATTTTGGCAGATTCCTAAATCGGGTTCCCTTTAAACTAATTTTGAACGCTGCTGATCCTCCGATGAAAAATCCCTGACTTTTTAGATTGGAAACGTTAATTCTATGACGTAGACATTGTACTCCAATTTATTTTAAGCTGAAACATGAGGCATAAGTAATGCCCGTTAAAATCTGAACATGAAGTTACAGTAGTTGTCAAAAATGACTCTGCGACAAGTTTAACACCCCTGAAAAATTAAACCAATGGCTCTGAGAAGCATAATTTATTCATAGTTTTTTACTATGAAAAACAAACGGATGTTCAATTTGCTGTATTTTTTATTGTATCTGAACTGCCTGAAATTAGAAAAATTTAGAGTAAATGTGCAAATACTTTTAAATTGCAGGAAATATTTCTTTCGTTGACACTATTACTTTATAAAACAAATGTTTTTCTAAACTTTATATTTCAACGCATGCCAAAACTTCTCTCGTAAAAAAGCTGTATTTAGTATGCTTTATCGTTCGCCAAGCTTAACAAATTTAAAATCCTACGTTTTCTATAAATATTGGTTTAACAGTGAAAATAAAGTTGGAAACAGTTTCTAATGATTGCAACTATGCTAAAATTGTCTCATGTAAATAAAATACATTTTCTTGACTTCAGTGTTCCCTAATCGCATTCTTTGAGACTGGACTAATATTTGACTCGGTGTATAGATATTTTAGTACTAATAATTTTAAAATATCTTAATTTTTGCTTTATTTTCGATTGAACAATTTTCATTAATCGTTAATTTTTTAAAGAAGTGCGGAGGTAAATGCTTATTTTAAAGTAAAATAATAAAATGTATGCATAAACGTTTTTCCTCTGATTAAATGTACGCTAATTTTGGAACCTTCAAATATATGTGCTTTTTTCGTTGGAAAGGGGGGGGGGGTAATACTGTTGTAAAAGAAGTGTCGGCATAGTTTTAGATTTGGATTTTCTCCCTTTCAATGTTTAATCCGTAAAATTCCTCAGTAAAAGTTTAAAATTCAAAATATTAAAATTTAAACCAGAAAGACAAATACAGTTTGTGCATACTATACGCGCAATAACTTAAGATTAAAACTGACTATGTATGCTGCAAACTTGCATTCTTTATTAAAGATGTCTCTTTTGATATTCTTCTCGCATAAATCCATTTTTTCCCTTATTTCCGAACATCGCTTATTTAGAATATCCTATCATTCTTTACTTCTCTCGATAAATCCTTCTAAATCTCATTTTCGCAAAATTTCGCTAGGTTTTTGAGAACATTTACTGCTGCCGGAGATCGGTTTAATTGCCCAGGAGAAAGTTTTGAGGAGAAAAGACAAATTTGTTTATTCAGATAACCGTAATGAACTAGCTTTCGTTCTTGGGAATTTTTAGAAGTACTTTGAAAATGTGTTAAAATTTCTTTTCATAATTTATAAAATTTGATGGTTAAAAATTTCCGCCGAGTTTGGCATACCCACCCCGCAATAATAGAAAATTTTTTTTGGTGTGATAAATGTAAAAGTGCATTAAATCTCTTAGGGTAGGTTGTTAATTGAGCCAATCATTCGTAGCGTTTAGTGTGCTTATATGAATTGGCTAATTTAAGCGCATGTGCATAAGCACCAGTCTCTATTTTTTGAACTTTTCATTCACTTAAACCATACTAATGGCCTTATTCAACAAACATATGATACGCGGATTAATCCTAAAACGCGTGTTAGTCATCGGTGAGATATATTTCCTATGACTTTAACACGCGAGTTTGAATTAGCATGTCAAGTGTTTGGTGAATAATGCCGTTAGTACAGTAGACCCCCCCTATAACACGGTAGATACATTCCGTGCTATAGTAATCAGTGTTGTACGGGGCCTGAGCTGTACTCCACCTGGAGTGCGAACTGTGCGGTACAATCGCTGCAAAACTTATTTGGTGCCGGAAACACAATATTTAGTGTTGCCATTCAAGTTATACTAATTACAGGAGCTAAGTAATAAAATAAGAGCATCGATCTCATTTTATCGTGCTGTACGAGTCTCTTTTAATGTATTGTATGAAAGCACTATTTTCAGGCAGTGTTCTACGAATTCGTCTAGAACAGGGCGTTATAGCCCCCCCCCCTTTCCATTACCATGTTATAAGGTAAAAACGTAATCCTCGTTCATAATTATCGATAGTTGGAATGCAAATCGTGTTTTTAAGGCTTCGGCTTGTCTTTTTTTCAGAATTAAATTCATAGTACCGGTTTATTTATTCTTGCATTAAAATTCACAAAGTAATATTTTGGCTGATTTTTTAAATCTAATAATTTGAACAGAAAATTAATTTTTTGCACATAGTGAGCCAAAGGTAAATTTTGGGAAAGTCATAAACCAAAGATCTTTATTGAGATACATTGTAAATGTTTTTATTAAAATTTCTGTTGAATGCAGTTCTGTAAATGACGCAAGTTTTAGTATGCGATATGTCTTAAGGCTGTAGTTCGAAGAAAAAACTGTTTAGTCTTGGTACACAAATTGAAATATACCAATAGCACCATGGTCTCAAAAAAATTCCAGATAGTTCGTCATAAGCTGCTTTACGCACTGTAATAAGCGGAAAGCAGCTGTCTTATTGAAATTTTCGGAAAAAATTCTTAAACATGGATCTGAACTGCAAGATCTTTTGAAATTTTGCTGAAATTTCAGATTTTTCAGAATTTTTTTTCTAAAAATTTTGAAACTGATACAGGTTTATCGTTTATTTCAGTATGTAGTACAGCTTGTAAATACAGTTTCAAAATTTTTGAAGTGCCCGACATAATTAGTTTTCTTGTGTACCAAAATCTAGATTCTTTTCGAACTACACTGTTAATACAAAACTACTTTTCTCCTAAGTATTTTGCCAAAATAAATTTTCCTCTGCACTTAATAAATTCTAGCCTTTCTTTATAAAAACGATTTGCAACACTTATCTTTATGCGTCGTAATTTTTTTTAAATTGAGTGATAAGTATATTAAACGGGAATTCCTTTCCTTATTTGTAAATAAATATTTAGCTATCTTTTCTGGGCAAATTCGATTACCAGCATAATAAAGTGAAGTCCCTCCTTTTTCCATTCGATTTCATTTCCAGGAGAAACTGTTCGTTCCGAAACTCTCCCGGAATTCTCGTTTTGCGATGACACCATTAGTGAATTAAATCCATGTCCGTGCTCCGTCCTGAATTTCCTTAATTCTCTTTCAGTAGATCTTTTAGAAAAGCGTCTGTAGTGGAATCGTGCTGCTCTGGATAAAATTCGGTTTCCAAGGGACCATTCAGTCTCTGCGGCGAGAGCTTAATTTTCTAAGTAAGGTTTTCGAGATTTATTAAAATAAATGAAATAAAAGGTGTACTTCTGTGTGCAGTAAAATTAAACTTGAAAATGCGTCTGATACAATTTGGTTTTTAAGGGATCTGGCTATGGTATGTCATTTTATCTTGAAATGAAGATCCAGTTCAAGAACTTATTTATCTCGGAGTAGAACGCTAGTGACGTTCATTTAAATAGCCAGCTATAGTTGTGAAAGTATAGAGAAAGTAAACTTAAATTGCTTTTCTGGGGAAAATTTTGTTTGTTAATCTCTAAAAAAAAAAATGCTCAGTACATAAAATCAATTCATTAGGATTTAAATAAATTCTTTTTGATCCCAATAGGTAGCAGGTTTTGGTATTGCACAATCTACTTTCTACAGATTTCTAAATAATTTTGCACTTTCTAACAGCTTTCTAAATAATTTTGAAACTATTCCAAGCAATCTACTGGGTTGATCATGACATACATAAACATGTACATTAGAATGCGGTCTAATATACATTACTAATATAGTTTAATAAGTGTAGTCTCAGATATTATAAATTTCTTTAGTTTTCACCTCATCGGTTCTTTTAGTAAAAATATAATTAAAATTTAACAATGCGGCCACTTGCATAACTTTTCTTCAGAGTAATTAATGTTTTAAATTTAGTTAAAAAAGGTTACGAACTTAGTCAGATAACTTAAATGTGGTTATGTGTTATGCTTAGCAAATGACATGTATTCTCTTGACAAAATGACATTTATTCTCTTACGAAAGTTCGTCATTTTTATGTTTATACAGTTTGCTCTACCAAGAATATTTTTGAGGTCACCGAAATGCTTCATTTAAATATAACCTAAATTTTTCAAAGTATTCTTTACTCGTGTAGGAATTAATATCAGTTTAACGAATTAGTTCTATAATGCTCAGATTTTTTTTGGAGAACTGTCGAATTCAATTGCAAAAATACGCTTGGAGTCAGGCGCATTGTACAGTTTGAAATACTATTTAATGTTTTGCCAGACAATTGTTATATTCACTGAAAATTGAACTCCGAAATTAGACGAGCCAACCTTTTATTCACTAGAGTAAATGCATACTGATAATTTAGTTGGTCAAGTAAGTTTCGCAAGGATCAAAGTGAGCTCAAACACGCTATAACGAGAATTGGCTTCTGGGGGGGAGGGGGGGGAAATAGGTTATCTATTGAATGCTTTGGCATACCATGATATTATACTCAATTTTAATATTTTATATCCTAAACACGGAACAAGGAAGATTGAGCTATCTTTTTGCAGAAAACTCTTCAAACTATTAAATTTACCAGAAAACCAAAAAAAAAAAAAAAGTTTCGACTCAGCATACCAGGAGCTTTTTCTTCAGTAACTTAAACTAACGATTGGAGCTGCATCTTTTTGGTTTTAAAATACTGTTCATTCGTCTCGCATAGCAACTGCAAAGCTTTGTCTCATCCTGTATCCAAAATCCCTGTATAGTACTGAGAAATTTGCGGTTCTCGTTTCACAATTCAAATTTTCTCGCCTAGCAATCGTCCATAAACGTGAAAGCCTAAGGACTTCGTTTGGTTCCCCTAAAACTTTAATTTTTGTTAAAATATCGAAGCTTTCATGTGTTGTCTTCAAAATTTGGCTACTAGCTTGTTTGATACCATTACATAAATTGATGCTTGACTTAGCATTTTAAGTCATGCACATATTTAAAAATGAATTACTAGTTTGTGTTACTTTTCTAAGACTATAATCTCCCTCCGTCTCAAAAGTCAAAGTTGAAAGTGTTGAGAAATTTAAAAGTGAAAACATTTATTGGTCACAAAATGGAATTTTCGGTGCCTTCTGAAAAAATGTCTCTGTACATCTACCTTTTTATGAAATATAATTTCAGCATAGTTGTGTATTTATGAAAATTTGCATGTCCTTTTACAGTGACGTACATATAATTTTAATAAAGTTGAAATCCTCAATAAGCACAACTAACGTCGCTTGTATAAGGAATTGGATGCCCATACAGAGTAACTTTTGATTAAAAATGTAAGGTTTGATGGAACACATCTAAAGAAATTTTTGCCTTACAAATTATTGTAACGGAAGCAGAAAACCTCAAAGGGTTAGCAACTGCAATCTATTTAAAATGGGGAGCTCCAACAGTGGCATAGCGCTAGGTTCGAACCAGGTTCGAAAACAGGTTGCGTCCGCGGGCCTAAACGTTCGGAGTTTTCCGTAGTTTTCTCCGAAACTTCACGTAAATGTGTGTTAGGACCCCCTTAGAAAGTCCCCACGGAGGGCAATCCCACCCTCGGCCTATATCCCTAGCGTAGATAATTGGCCATAACCACCATTTTTATTTAAAATGGGAAACTGATTGAGAATGCCTACAAGTGGCCGTGCGCATAGCGCTCTCAATTGGGGGAAGAGAAGTGCCGGGTTTAAACCAGAGTCGTGTCCGTTGAACTAGTTCAGTTTTCCGTGGTTTTCTCCTAAACTTGGCTTGGGACGGGTTAGGACCTGCTTAGAAAGACCTCCACGAGGTCATCCCCTCTCAGCTTAGTTCTCTCATGTAGGTAATCGGGCTCCGTTCCCCAAATCAATTAGATTAGAAATTGAGAATGCTCGTATTTTTTAGTTTGTTTTTTGTCATACAAAGTATTTTAACGCATTCTTTAGATGCGTTCTACCACTACTTAGATTTTTACGGAGTGTTATGTATAGACAACGACGTATAGATTACTATCAATTCTGAAAGCCTAAAAGAAATTTATTTTTGGAAAAACTTATTTTTGGCAGATAATTTACCTTTTTCCTGAATATTGAATAAGCAAGTTTTATTAATCTCCTATGTGTTCTGCTCAGAGCATAAATTCATTAACTCGAACGCACACACCAAAAAAGTTGCAGAATATTTTGAATGTCCTTAGAATTTATGCACATAATAGATTTAATGCAAACAGAACATTATTTCGCAGAGTTATTTTAAAACTCAATTCGCCTGAAAGTAATACTTCAGTTGAAATTCGAATACACTTGTAAATGCGAATTACTTTCCCCCCCAAGAGATTGGCGTTGTTTTCCGTTAGCTTCAAAATGAACAGGAATCGCATAATTTAAAATTAAACTACTTATTAAAAGTTTATTTTGTACAAATATTACTAATGCGAAACTAATATTTAAGGTGATAAGCAGCATTTTGAAAGTAGAATGCTAATGGAGCTGCACGTCGAATTCGTTACCTTATTCCATTATTTAATGAGTATAAAATAACTATGCTAATAGCTACCTGCATTCAATAGTCAAATCTACGTTTTGAGTCTGGAGGGTGATGCAATGTGCTCGTAAGATAAAACTACCAAATGACCATTATGGTGCAGTCATAAGAGACAGCTACCTAAATGTTTAAGTTAAATTCTTTTGATAACTTGCTTGAACGATTTCAATCACTCTTATTTTAATGTTGAGCAATACATGTTACTGTTTCTTCCCACATTTTTTTATTCCGAAGAGCTAGATAATTTTATTCAAATTCAAGTTATGAAACTGGTGGTGCTCAAAAGTTATAGTTCCGATAATATTTAAAAATGTACGTTGAGTGGACTGCATTTGAAAGGCCAAAGTTTGACTCTGCGTTTGGTTAAGTTCGGTCTGGGGATTCCAGTGTTCATAGCTATAGAAACGCTGCCAGTACGAGAAAAAAAGATAATTTCTAGTTTTGTAAGGTATTTAATATGCTTAAATTATAGCTAGTATTCCAAAAATCTCAAAGTTTGACTTGATCGCGGTTGTACTTAGTCCCAAACACTTACCACTTTTACTATTCGCACACAGTCGAACAATAAGTAACTTAGTGTAAATCCCATGAAAGAGGCAGCCCTTCGTAATTTTACTTGAATGGGGGCTTTTGGATTACTTGGTCAACCTTTTTTTGAGATCTAAGGACTTGATACTTAACCCTTTAACGCGCAGTGTTTCCGCTCTGAGAACACCAAACTGACATTTTGACTGTTGCCAGTCACGAAGAATACAATTCATTTCTCTAACAATAGTTGGGGGTGACAGAGCTCCACGAGAATCCTTTACTTTTTATGCGAAAATTAATTTCCCGTAAAAAAAAAGTCACTATTATTTTTAACATCACTGACATCTGCTGAAAAATGGAAGAATGTGAGAACCGGATACGTTGCTCATTGCTGAAAAAAACGGCAGCCGTTGCCATCGCTCGACTTAACTACCAGGGACTTGAATAACTGGAGCACTTCCAATCAATGGGCTGTGAGCCTAGGGATGGACGCGAGACGCCAATTTTTCGTCTCGCGTCTCTCAAAACAGCCGAAAAGCTTTGTCTCGTCTCGCAAAAATCCCTATATCATAATGTTAAAAATGCTTGTCTCGTCTCGCAAAAAAGCTGTAAATCTGTCTCGTCTCGCAAAAAGTCGTCTCGCGTCCATTCCTGAGCCAGCTGTCGTCAAAAAAGTAGATCTATGGCACGCGATGAACGTTTCGATCGTCCACCATCTTGCTGGTAGTTAAGTCGAGCGATGGCAACGACTGCCCATTTTCAGCATTGGGCAAGGGTTGCGCCTCAAAGGGTTAACAGAAAAAATGAGATTGCACTCAGTCAGTTGTACGGGAAATCTTTTAGAGTAGTACACAGCATTCTAAAAACACTAACATTCAAAAGTTCCAAAGTAAAGTTAAAGTTGAACCAGCTGTGGGAAGTTAATAAAGGAGAATGGATTTCTCCTTTATTAACTACTGCTTACTTTGTACTTATTTTTACTGTACACAGTAAAAAAATTGAAATTTAAATGAAGTTTTACAAATATTTTAGTTTTTTTAAAGATTATATTTAAATTGTAGGAAGCATAGTACAATAGGTTCATTCAGTGTTCTTATTGGATTTGTTGAACAGAAAAATACGACATCCTAACTTTAAAATGTATCTGAATGCATTATCTATTACTAGCGATGAACAGGATATTTTCTGAATAGTGACTTGAGCGACAAAGCCCAGTTTCATCCGTCGCTATTGCAATTTGAGCCACTTCATATTGCCAGGAATAAGCATTCTACCATAAGAACACTCACTTCCAATTAGATTTGTGAACTCTGGTGTAAAGGTCGCTGTAGCTTGTTTAAATCCTCATTGATTGGAAGTGCTGGGGGTTGCACTAAATCCGCAATGTTCTAATTAGATTAATTTTCAAGAGTGCTTCTACTTGTAATAGAATTGGACAGCATCAACGAATCTAATCCAAATAACTCGGAATGAAGCTGTTTGCTTGAACATTTTTTGATAATGTGTGCAAACTTTTCCAGATTGTGGAACATTATAACATCGGTATAGGAATTGCCAGGTTTTGGATGACAATCTGTCTGAATTAACAAACGGATTGTGGCGTGAACTTGCTTGTACCATTTTTAATAAGATTTACGTGCTATTGGAACTTGTGGTTATTACTGAATTAATTTTTCAAAAATATTCTATATTTTGACTTTCAGATTTTTCTCGCAAATGCAGCTGCTTCAATTAAGGGGAAAATCAGTGTTCGTGCGCCTCCTTAATTTTCAACAATTCTGAACTTTTGAAAAATGTGCTATTAGAGATACTATAATTTCTCTCCATATTTTTATTAAAGCAGGACTGCTTTTAAAATATCGGATCATTGTACAATATTTCAAAATTTTAGCAAATTCGATGATCCGCACGAAGCCTAGATTATTTTACTGTACAAATACTCAAATTTTAAGAAAATTATAAAATCTGGTTATGGTATTGGAAATAATTGGTTGTATTCAGTGTAATTTAGCATAGTAAAATTTCGTGGATTGTTTCATAAAGGCATTCTCTATTCAACATTAACGAAAAGCTCTACAGTTATAAGTATTTTCAAGTGATTAGTTCACTAATAATTAAGTAAACTTGCCTATAATTTCAGAAGTCGGTAAAATTATTTTTCTCCACTTAAATGGTTTCATGATTTTCTAATGTAGAAAAAGACCCAGAAAATTCACCAAATCGCAAATAATTTTGTGAGTGGAATCCGCAAACTTTAAAAGCAGGTGCAACTTCTGGAATAGTTTAGAACTCTGACTTGAGTTCAATACTTATGACATAATCTGATGTTTGAAAATAAATAATCGCCCACTTCAGTAATTTTAAGTGAAGAAGTTAATTCCCAACATACTTCAAAGAGTGTTATTTGTAATATTGCATTGTATTCTCTTTTTTTTTTTTTTTTTTTTTTTTAAAGACTGCGAACTAAACATTGCAGTATGGCTATTGGAAGCATAATCCTGACGTCTCCTTTTCATCAGACTTGAACTCTTAAATCTAATCCTCGCACGAAGTAAATAAAATTTTAAATAATTTCTTGCTATGCATAATAGGTCCAGCTTCCTTTTCTTAATCAAATCTCATTTGCATTTATATCAGACATAACATTAGCGAAAGCCCATTAGACGTTTAAATGCGGTTCGAATCGATTATCATGACAAATAATTATGCTAATGAGGCGAAATTTGTTTCTAGCATCTCTCCCAAGTAATAAAATGCAGCTTTAGAAAAGATTTTTAAGCGCTCGAGAGCCGAAATCGCCGAATTAAAGCAAAAAAAAAAAAAAAAAACTTGCAAGATGGTGGTTTACTCTCTGCAAATTTCATAAAGTGTTCAGTTTTTTAATCATTTTAGGGAAAAATGTATGCATAATTATTTGGTGTTGAACCTGCTTTTGATATGCGGAATTTGCTGAAGGAAATGAATGGAGCCC
Source organism: Cheiracanthium punctorium (assembly GCA_038373885.1). Taxonomy (NCBI): domain Eukaryota; kingdom Metazoa; phylum Arthropoda; class Arachnida; order Araneae; family Cheiracanthiidae; genus Cheiracanthium; species Cheiracanthium punctorium. The sequence goes on along the minus strand of JAWZYV010005986.1, from coordinate 952,483 downwards.
CATTCAAATCTTAATGACCCGAAGTATTTTTCTAAAGTTATTGGTTTTCAGCAGTCTTTTTCAGGTAAATAAATTTTCATAGAAAGGGTGTTTGAAAATGGATTATAGTAGCGTGCTGCACGACGGATGTAGTATTAGCTGGCGGCAAAGTGTCTTGGCAATTTTGTGTAAACATAATTGACACGTTTTTAACCCTTTTGAGGGGCAACCCTTTCCCAATGCTGATAAAAGGGCAGCCGTTGTCATCGCTCGACTTAACTACCAGCCAGATGACGGACGATCGAAACGTTCGCGTGCCATAGATCTAGATCCTTTTTTGACGACAGCTGGCTGTGCCGGCACAGCGATGAACGTTTCGATCGTCCGTCATCTTGCTGGTAGTTAAGTCGAGCGATGGCAACGGCTGCCCTTTTTTCAGCATTGGGCAATCTATCCAGCTGTTCTTGCATTCTTTCATTTTTCAGCAGATGTCAGTACTGTTAAAAATAATCGTGACCATTTTTTTACGGGAAATGACGTGCTAAAAAGTAAAGGATTCTCGTGGAGCTATGTCACCCGCAACTATTTTTATAGAAATCAAATCTATTCTTCGTGACTGGCAACAGTCAAAACGTCAGAGTTTGCGGGAACACTGCGCGTTAAAGGGTTAAAGTAATCTTCCAGTTTTCGAACTGGTTTTAAAGTAATGAAATTGCAGGAGTTTTGAGAAATTCTCTTAATCTGTAAAACGCGGTTTTGCATACGACCAAGCTGCGATTTATTAAAAATAAGCATTATAGTTGCAAACTGCTCGTCCAACTTTAAAAGGCTAAAAATTTTTTTAAGTTGTATCAGAAATAATATTAAAATGCTGTGTATCGTTGTGAAAAAATAGCCATTAGTTCCTTTTGTATACAACTGACTTTTTTCTAAAAAGCTGCTCAAAAATCGTGTAATTCTTGTTCTTGAAGGAACAGGCTTAAGAAAAGGTAAAGGGGGGGGGGGGAAATGTGATTTTAAAATCGTAAAACTTGAACCACTTATAATAGTTGGTTCTACTAGTATATCCAAAACCTGTACTGGATTCTTGACTTGTGCTTGGTCCTGTTGTGGAATCTGCACCATTAAACACACAACTTGCTTCTGTAAACCTGAAAAAATTATTCCAAATCTTGGATGAATTTTAGCAACTAGTTTGTTTGCAAAGCAGTCATAACTGCATACTCCTCAGAGGATTAAAAATAATATAAAAGCAAAGTGTAATAATATAAAAGCAAAACTAATTCTTTCAAATAAGAAATGAATTTCATCAAATGCCTTAGCTATCAAATTAAAGCATTTTGAATGTCTCGACAGCTGAATGTCATATAGTGCATTTTGAACGTTTAACAACCATTAATGTACTTGCTATTTCTTTCTTGGGGGGGGGGGGGGATTTAATATCTATGCATGGAAGTCGATATAATTTTTTTGTGTGCATAATTTTATGCGAATAACTTGCAGAACAGCTGCATATTTTGCCTAGAATATGCATAAATATTAAGCCGTAACAAATGTATAAATTTTAATTTTTACTCGGTAAAATGCATAATTTAAGTCTTGGGAGATGAGCCTGTGTTACAGTAATTATAAAAGTTTTTAATACACAGGAAGTTCTCCAAAATTTACAATTCTTCAGATTGAAATTTTTGTGTAAAAGTAATGAGGTTCTTTACGCAAACTAGTAATAATTTGTATCATGTGAAACTCGTAAGAATTGAATATTACATAAGAATTTTTTAGTCCTTTTTAGTTCTTTCTGTTCCTCTTCAGTGAAAAAAAAAAAAAAAAATAGTCGTAAGTTGATGTACACAAAACATCTTAAGTTAATTAGCGGCGATTTTTCTTTAAGGCTGACTTAAATTTTCGCCTCTTTTGAAATAAGATCTATAGATTTGAGGAAAAATCTTGCAAAGCATTATAACCTGGCAGTATAAATTTTGAACATTTATATATTCAGTATACCTAATTATCCTTACTAGTACTGTGATCACTTCGTACATAGCACTTGATGTGGTTTGAAAGAATATATGTAAATAACATTTTACTGTAATTTAAACCCAGATATGTGGAGATAAAAAATCTTATGTGTGTAAAATATTCAAAAGCATATACTGAAGTTTTGAATGTGGGATTTTTCTTGCATAATTTAACCCTTTAACGGGCAGTGATCCCGCTCTGGGACCACCAAACTCTGACGTTTTGACTGTTGGCAGTCACGAAGAATAGATTTCATTTATATAAAAATAGTTGCGGGTGACATAGCTCCACGAGAATCCTTTACTTTTTAGCACGTCATTTCCCGTCAAAAATTTTTACGATTATTTCTAACAGCCCTGACATCTGCTGAAAAATGAAAGAATGCGAAAACAGCTGGATAGATTGCCCAATGCGAAAAAAGGGCAGCCGTCGCCATCGCTCGACTCAACTACCAGCAAGATGGCGTACGGTCGAAACGTTCATCGCGTGCCACAGATCTAGACCCTTTTCTTGATGCAGCTGGCTGTGTCAGCCAAGTGCGTCACAGTCGGGCACAGCCAGCTGCGTCAAGAAAAGGGTCTCTAGATATGTGGCACGCGATGAATGTTTCGATCGTCCGCCATCTTGCTGGTAGTTAAGTCGAGCGATGGCAACGGCTGCCCTTTTTTCAGCATTGGGAAAGCGTTGCGCCTCAAAGGGTTAAATATCTACTACGGGTTGGAATACAAAATAAGAATCTCATTTGAATTATGGTGCGTACTAAGAAAAACTCAATGAAATTCAAATTTTCGCAATATCTCTCTAAAACTATAGGGAATTCATGCTAACCTAAGGAAATTTCCTTTCAGAAACGGCCAGAATCCCCGGTTTCTGATCTTTGTTTATAAAATCCCATTTATAGTTTTTCTGTTATCTCGAAAACCGGACGCCTCTGCGCGTATGCACTTTAAAGAAATTGAACCTTATTTTTATACAAATGGCTGACATATAGATAGCGCAGCAAATCTTCAAATACCGTCATTTGAAGAACCGAAAGTACACACTGGAGCACCATAACCTATCCAAGGCTAGCGGATAAGGTTTTGTAGAAAATATGGCTTATTCAGATGTTTGTATTTTAGAGCCATAGATCTTGAATATGCTTTCCCTTTGGAAGCAAATGGATGCTCCGCTTTTATGACTGAACGTATTTTTGGTGTAGATGGCATGCTTCACTTTTATCAAAATTCTGTGCACTTTTAAAATGCTCTAAGTTGTGAATTTTCTGAATTCAGCTTTCAGGCATAGGATTCAAGTAGCTGTAGTTTGTCAAAGTCTTGCCATCATTTAATAGCTTACCATACTCTAAAATTTTAAATATGAATTTTACCAGTACTTTTTACAAGGGTATAAAGTTCCAAAATTTTGGCATGAGGAGTTCACAAAAAGCTTAGAATACACCCATGCATTAGACATAAATCGTTTTTAAAAGTAAATTATACACTTGTACTACTCTAATTACGTTTACCAATTATAATATGTATGTAAACAGAAATAATTAAAAGTAAGCAGGTATACTCTCCCAATTCTCGGGGAAAAGGGAATCAAGTCGATTTCTTTTTATTTTTAATATTAAAATAATTTTTTCAATATTTCTTTAAGGTTGGATTTCTATTTGAAGTACCTAGATGTGGCAGCTTGCTCTGTTTAGTAGAACGTCTCTGCAACCTCATTCCTCTACTGATCGCAAATTTAGAATAAAACTGTATTCCTTCGTAATTTTTTAATTTTGGAAAATTTAATTTCTTTATAGTCGGTCCAGTTCTTTCTGCGGTAATGTTTGGTTATGTACAGTTTTTAGTCCCTGACATTCAGTGTAAGCTTACAAATTACTTTTTTAGAAATATAATGCAATTCCTCCTATGAATTTGTATGGTAAATCATGTCTCATGAGCAGTGATAAAGTAGCAAAAATGGATACAGTATTGATAAAATATCACTTTTAAAATTGGATTCAAAAATTACTTCCACTGTATTCCTGGTAAAATCTTTGTCACTGAAAGTTAGTTTTCAGGAAAATAAATCTGCATTTAAAGTTAGACGCTATTTTAGTACCAAGCCTTCAAATATTTATTGCACATTTAGAATTGTATTCGGTGTGCAAATCCATTAGTACAAAATAATATCCAATTGATAAAAATATAAAGTTAATACCCGAAGAGATTGTAGAATGAAGTTTTCGTAATATTTTTGAAAAAGTTAATCTTTTAGAAGCCTTAATGGAGCATTAGTGGTTGCGCCAGAATTCTTTAATACCTCAGATTCGGAATGTCGTGTCTTACGTATTGTATTTATTGTCTCGTTATTGCGTCACTCATACTTCCACTTTAACTGTAGTGGCTCTCAAGGGTGCATTCAAGACTTGCAGGTAAGGGTGCTCAAGGGGACATTTTCATTGCGTCGTAATGGACGCAAGATGATCTCGAGAGATCGTGGATAAGCACGAGAACTGCACAATGAATAGTTCTCTAATTGCAGACAATTTTACTTGGTGTCTTTTTAAAAAGTAAAGGGAACTAGTTAAAATTACAGTGCTTTTTGTAGACTTCTTTGTGTTTGAAGTGTTTTTTTTATGTACGTAAAATAGTGAAACTTGTACAGAATTACGACTTTCTTTATGGTAAGGTAGACTTTTTCAAAAATATGTATTCGAAGAGACGTGGGGCGGGGAATAAATATTGTTTCCCGATGAAAAGCAGGCTTTATTTTCTTGTGATCTGAAATTCCTTTAAAAACTTGTTGCCCGTTTTGCAAGCAGCCCTGCAGATGGAACTGAGTTGACTAATATTCTGTTTATTCTAATAAACTTTGGATTATTCTTAGTCTTCACAAAGAAACTTAAAGATTGTAGTTTTTAGACACGGACTCAAATTTAAAATATTGGTAGTTAATAGCCAACAAAACATTTCTTCTGGTATGATAGTAAAATACTTGTTTTGATCTCAAAAATTCTTGTTTGCAGATTACAGCAGCATCTTGAAATTTTACAAAACGCTAACTGCTGTATCAGCTTTATTAAGCAAGCTACAAAAGAAAATATCTTGGACCCTACATGCTTACCTAAACTATAGTTTCTGTCAAACTATACTGTGAATTTACATTGTCTTCAGACATTTAAATACAAACATAATTTTCTAAGCATTCAATTCAGACAAGACACTGCATAAAAAATAATTTAATAATTTTAACAGATTTATTTAAAAATAGAATTCTTGCCATAACAATCATTTTAAAATTCACAACGTTTAAGTTAATTTTTGCTGCGAAAAACCTTATATTCTTTAATTGGCAATTTAAGATATCCAGGTGAAGTAAATACTTAAGTAATGGGCTAATAACATTATAGAGGGCATTATTTTAGTCCTGTCTCATTGAAATGGCTCATTAAGGACTTCGGGATAGGATCAAAGTTCATTATGCAGGTTAAATTTTAAGTTGTACCAATATAAAGTGATATGAATTATCTATCACATATGTATTCTGAAATATTTTGCCTTCCATAATAATTTTCTTAGATTGGATTAAGTGTCCTTCACTTTGTACATTAAGAAACTGAATTGCAGAAGAAAAATGCATCTTAACGAGCTTGTTTACGGAAAGTCTTGGAGTCTTGCGTGTCTGCAAACGCCGAAACTAAAAATACAAATTTGTCATGTTAACCACTCCCCATTGCTTTTTACATATAGTTTATAGCTGAACTTAACCTTCGAAATTGATCTGTAGTTAAGTCGTGTGTAAAGTTATCAGAATTTAGTTTCGGCGATCGTGCTATAGGATCTTTGATAAAATCAATATAGAAACAATATTTTTTGTATAGAAATGCTATCCTGAGATAATCCAAAGATAAACTATTTTAGAAGGACTAAGTTTTACAATTAAACTGTACAACCGTGAATTATTTACTTTATAGCAAATTTACTTTGCTTTTAGTTGAAAAAAGATGATGGTAAAGATGTAAAATGTGAAGGTGCAGTTCTGCCGTTTAAACTCCTCAAAAAAGTGCAATTTTTTTCCTTCGTAATTAAAATCAAATTGTTTGAACTTGAAAGACGATAGTAACTAGCATCGTGACTAAATAGGATAAGCTATTGGACATCAATTCGGATGAAATTTAGGCCAGTTTTATGATCCCTTCAAAAAATTAAAATTGGTTTAAGCAGCCCCTTTACTGAAATACGATACGTTAAAACTGCCCACTTCATATTTTGCTGCCTGATTTGTTTCCTAAATTATCTTAAACATGCGGTATTTATAATAATTAACACGAATCTCCCCAAAAATAAGTTGGAAATTAATAAAAATAAACTACTTTCTGAAATGTGGGATACTAGGAAAATTTTTGCATACACTCCTGACTTATAATTCAGAGTTGAATAATTCTACTGAATTTAATGTCAATTTCACCGTACTGTAGGCAAATATTGTTAAGTTGAGTGGTTCATTGATTGTATATTAGTAGAGAAACTTAACAAATTGTATTATATACGAAAGTTGGATAAATGTTTCTCTTACGACTTTTGTGATATGTTAAAAGGGAATGGCTGGTTTTATACAGGGTGTCCAAAAAAGGTGCTAACTCGATTTTCCCTTATAGGTAAAGAATTCATATAAAATGAAGAAAATGTTCTGTTGCAAGGATCACGCTACGAAAAAACTTCGAAAAGTGAACAAATTTTCGAAAAGTTCACTTTTAAATTTGTATACGACCCACGTGCCAAAAAAAGATGCCATTTAGTAAAATGCGTTCCGTACTCTAATGAGGTGACAAACAGGGCCGTAACTAAGGGGGCTACTTCTGCAGAGCCCTACGTAGCCGGTCTCCTAGCCTTCCTCATTTTCATATATATATGTATTTTTTTTTTTTTTTGGGGGGGGGGGTAAGTTTTCTAATAAATGCGAAAATTTAGTGCAAATTAGGAAGTGAGGCCAAATATAAGACTACCGCTTTTTAAATTTCTTGCATTTTAATTATTACATTTTGCATTACATACAGGGCAGGGATTCCGATCCGGGAGGTAAAAAACTTTGAATTGGTTATCTATAGTTTCTTGCACTTAATTTTGCCAGTGAATCTCTGAAAATATTAAAGGAATAAATGGTCAACATTTTTAAAATACGGCATTTTGTGAAGCAAATACTCCAGGGAAAACGGCACAATTGCTAAAAGCTCTTCCTGCTCCTTCCTGGACAACTGATGCATGTGTATAATTTCATCTTGGTTACGGACCTGCATACAAATATTGGGAATATCTTGAAGATATGAGGATAAATATAACACTGACTTAAACCACTTTTCAATGGCTCTCGAAGGGGGGGGAAATCGTGGTGAATCACATTTCATGGGTCGAACTGGAATTACGAAAGAATATTTTCCGCTCTAGCAATAAGCGTTTACATTCAGCCTCGGATCATCTTTCAAGATAGAGGAGACGCAAGATGAAATTTGGTATATCACTTTATTATTGCATGGGGCGCAGTTTACTAATTGGCAATGCTTTTGTACGGAGAGTCGTATATAAATTTAAAGTAACTTTTTGTAAATGAACAAGAGGATTTTTTCCTTACCGGAATCTTATTTCCGACTTTATTTTGAACACGTTTTCAATTTACATTGTTCACTTATAACAGATAAGAATTAAAGCCAGTTACCTTTTTTAGATGGGGGGGGGGGAATACCCTATAGAAGCTACAATCGATGGATTTAAAGGGACCGATGTTCATTCTTTAAAGAGAAATGTAATCAAAAACAGTTATGGCTAATGAACAAAAATAAGTAAATTGTTTTCACCAGCACATCAGGTGACGTAATTTTACTTGCATCAACTTTGAGTAGCGTAGTATAGTAAGACTCCATACTTCCATAAAATGCACATAAATTTAAACTATCAGTCCCACCCACAAACTGCATTAATCAATGTCCTTTAGATTGGGACTACACCCATTTTTTCCCAATTTGAGGGGAGGGGACTGGACTGGTGTTAGTATCTGTTAGTACACGAAGAAAAAGAACTGTTTAAATTTTATCTATTTGCATAGTCAAATGTGTTTAACGTGCATAAAATATTTTTAGAGGCTTGGATAAGGCCCTTATACATTGAGTGGGGCGAGATTTTTTAAAATTCACTCTCTATACCCTATTGTACTAACTTCGGAAAGAAGTTTCCTCTTCATTGCCCGTAAATTGGTTGATAAGATTTATTAAAAATCCTTTTCACTGTTCTCCCAATCTTAGTGAGATGGCTAAAAATTCAAAAATAAGGTGAGGATGGTGTGTACTTATGAAACTGCTTTGGAAATAAACGTCCAAACTTTTATTCGGGAAATGTTAATCCTGCGAGCCTTTGTAAACTCGCATAAAATTGACAGCATGCTTCTGTTTGGAAAACAACTACTTTCAAAATATTAAAAATCGACATTCGCAAGTTAAAAATCAAACTTGAAGACAAACTCGCTTAATTTTAACTTAAGTACTATTAGCATTTAATCGATATACTGTTAAAATTTAATTGAAAATAAAACTTTTGAATGTTGGATTTTAAGCTGAGGCAATTCTTTTTTTTTTTTTTTAAACAACTTAGACTGCGGCTGACCTTTTCGAAGGGAAAGTGCTTCCTTGCATTCAACACAGTGCGGTTTCGTCATTCTATGCTACCTCTTGTCACGCCAAAACTTTTACGAGGTACTTAACCGTCCGCTTGCCCCGTTCTTTGTTTTCTCTAAATGCCTGTATCCAAAATCGATCGCTACTTGTACCAAATAACATTGACAATCGAATTTCCACAGCCCTGACGACTGTTTATTTTGAGACTTGCAGCTGTGTTGTGGCTGCCTGTTGTGTTCACCTGCTGAGTGGCAGCCTCTCTACAGTTTTCCCCGAATTAATTTCACTTTCAGAAAATTCTTGATCAGAAACACTTATCCTTCTTAATTATTCATGTGCTTCTTTCTACCTAAATGCCCAGTTAGTTTTCCAAATGAATTGAAATGTTTTTGAGTGGCAGTGGAGTAACTAAATATTATTCCACATGTATATTATTTAACTATGTAGTTAAATAATTTGCATGTTGAATAATATTTAGTTAGGCGGGATTTTTTACAAAAAGGCTTATTGTATGTACTTAGTGACGCATTGTGTTGCAAAATTATCAGAAGGAAGGCTTGTGTTTAAGGAACTTTTACCGATTCATGGATAGTGTAAAAAAACTTTAGGAAGACTAATTTATTCGAACATCTTGCATAGGCCAGTTTCTTCGAAGAACTTAGTTGTCCGTATAATATTGTATTAATGTAATGTGAAATTTTTAGCATAAAACTTCCCTTTTAGCATATTCCTATCTTTCAAATTTTTTTCTTGCTTAATAGGTACTTTTGCGTTTGATAAGCGTGAATATATTTTAAATAAAACACGAAAATGTTTAGGTTAATTGCGTATTTGAAATTTTGGGGGAGGGGGGGGGCGCGTTCAGGCAAAAAACCTGAATGTTCAAAGAATCCCACTATTTAAGTTTATCTTAAATTTGTTTTATCGTGAGACTAGATACTTTCTCAGAAGTGCGTTTATCCTAGATTGTTCCAGTTTGCTGTAAATCCATAGGCTTCTCTGACTAGCATTTCGAGAAAATTAAAAGTGTAACATCAAAATGAAACCCTAGGTATTGCCTACATCCATGTATAACTGGATATCCAGAATATCGGTCCATCCGTGAGGACGTGCAAATGTTTATACCCCCTCAACGTTCATATTTTGTTAGGAGGAGGAAAAGTTGATAGTCTCCAATAAGACTAATACCCATCCCCGCAAGCCTTACTTGGACACATATTTTGGCATTCTGCAAATCATTTCTGTGGATCATTCTTATTTTATTTGCATTTCCTTCGTTTATTTCTTTTAGAGCCCTGTAAAACGTTGATCTCGTATTTGGAGCCCTGTAAAACTTTGATCTCGCATTTGAAGCGACGTTACGATTGTTGCTTATCCCTTCTTGACTGTCTATCTACGTGCTTTTTGTTAACTTTTCACCATCCTCCAGAGTCTACCTCAGTTCCACGAGACTGCAGCAGCTGTTTCAAAGAAGCTCCCTTCCCTACAGTAAAGGGGGGAGGTGTGCCCCCTTTGTTAAGTTTTTTGGTGGGCCTCTTTTTGCTCAATGGTACACAAAGGAATAAGAACTCGCCGCCATACGCTCTATTCAGTTCTAGTTGGCTTGTGGCACGTGGCAATTGTCTGTTCCCTTTCCTCCTATCCCTGCGCCCTTCTCATTCAGGGATCCGCTTTTGCACCCCCCCCCCCTCCGCATTAAAAAAATAAAGGGGCGGCTGGAGAGCTTTTTCTATCGGCAGGATGTGATTTTTATTTTTATTTTATGCGGATAGTCTATGTTGGTTTCGGTTTCCTTATCCCCGCTTTCCAGAGAACTCTGTAGAGGTATTGGGGCTTTCGGTTGGGTCAAGGCTGCAATCTAATTTCTGTAGTGTTGACATGTCATGTAGATTTTTATGGGTGATTTCATCCAGTCCTTGAAATCGGAATCTCCAGTGTTGCAAACGTTACTTATTCGTAAAGTTGATTCGTTCTGAATATTTCGATTTTTTTTTCTTGAACAGTTGTATGCCATCTCTGATCTTCCCAATTTTCTAAAGAACTAGGCATATAAGATATTGGTTGATAAGTAGGTAACAATTTCTCTGGTAAGTACAGACTTATTTTTAATGCATGTTTATTATAATGAACTGTTATAATACGAAGAACGTAAACTGATACAAACGTAATTTTTCGTATGAGGAAATTTTGAGTGAGAAAATATACTAGAAATGGACCACTGTTGAAGGCAAGACGTTATGTACTTTAAATTAACTGTAATTAGTTTAAAATTTATTTCGCACAAATATTAAATATCAAATTTAGAAACTGAGCAAAAATATTTTAAAGTAATGTTTTTGTAGATAATTGGCCCTAATCCTACAACACATGGGGTCTAGGCCGATAGGAGGGGTGCCCTCCGTAGGGGGTCTTTCCAACCCGTATTTGCGTTAAGTTTCGGAGGAAACCGCGGAAAACTCTGCGACCTGGGTTTGAACCAGGCACCTTCTGTCTCCCAGTTCAGTTTTTGCTATTTTGGCAACGCTACACTAGGGCGATCTGCCTAGGGAATGCCTTGGTAGGAGGGCTTTCTAAGGGGTTCGAACGCGTATTCACGTTACATCTGGAGAAAACCTACCAAAACTCCAGACCGTTAAATCGACAGCCGTGCGATGGGACCCGAAACCGGGACTTTCACACTTCTGCCATCTACCATTTTCAATTGTATAACCACTGTGCCATGGTGAGGCGTCTCCCAGTTCAGAGCGCTATGCGCTCGACCACTGGTAACGTAATGTTGAATTCGAAACGAAGTATGTTTAGATATCCCCACGTAGTTGGGAAAATTTTAAATGACTCTATAAAATGTTTTAAAATTGTTACTTCATAATTATTGTATACTTACTCTATACAGAAATGATACTGTAGTTAGTTTCCTATAATTATGAAAGTTGGGTAAGATTTTAAATTTTCAGACTTTCTAAATATTTAGTGGCATCAAACGTCTATCCTCTCAAGTCTATCTAATCATTTACACGGGCATGCCATTTTATTTTGAGAACCTTTCACGTATTTTAAGCATACATAAATTAGCATTGTTTGTGATAGTTCGGCATTTGTAAAACTGACAGTATCTGTACTTGCGACAGTAGTAAATAGCATTCTTGAGAACTACACCACAAAGCATCAACACTTTGAAAAAAAGGGGGGAATGTGATATTAGAACCATGTGCTTAATTTTAATTCAGAATTGGCTTTATATTAGTCTGGAAACGTTGAAAGTTTAATTAAAAAAGTAATTTACTTCCAATCGGCAAAAATTTAAAGATTAGTTAAAGTATATTGCTAAACTTCATTGTTTTGGTGGTTTTGCGGACGTTTTTCCTAAATACGAGCTCTCCAACAATTTTCATACAGATGAGCGCAAGTTTAAGAATAAAATATTGTTGCTCGCGTTAAGACTTTGAATGGTCATTACGTAAATCCTTTGTAATTTTGTCAATTTGCAGTAAGTATTGGCTATTTTCAGATGCCTCAACGCAAAAAATTTAAACCCAAGAAATTATTTTTAACTATCGGTTAAAAAGTTAAAAAAAAAAAAATTCGTATTGGAATTTTCTGTTTTGATGGCTGTAAAAATGATCTTCCAATGCATAGGTTATTCCATTTGTACTAAAATAGCTCACTTTCCTGATCGTAATATTTCTGTCCTGAATAGGAATGCATGATTTTGGAGGATATAATAGTTTTTGTTGAAATGCAAGTGTTTAAAGCACGCGCTGACTGAAGCCTTAAATTATTGATTATTGTTTTGGGGGGGCTGTGAGATGCAATTTCGTTAATCATTGCATTAAACTCTTAAAAGGACTTCCATTATTGTGAGTAATCGGTATTTTCAGTATTTACCGAAACTTTAGTTTTCGAAAAACTGGAAAATCTACTGTAATCATTTTGCAAAATGTCATTGTTATTCAAAATATTTCTGACCTACTAGTCACTGGTGCAATGAAAGTTATTAGCATTGCTAATTTTTGATCGTAAAAATCAACCGTATGTATGGATTTCTCCGTTATGAATGCTGGAGATGTATATTCCTGACGCATTCTTTTGTTACAAACGTATCATTAGTGTTGGTCACGCTTTCAGCTCGGTTTCCTGTGACAGATGTGGCGCCGCCAGATTCACTTTTCATGAAAACTTCATCGAGCTAGAACCAAAACGATTAGGAGATCGATCGTGCCAGCACTGGCAGACGTGCTAAGTTAGATTGACGTGTACCAGAAAATGTTATATCGGGGGCTCGGGCTAGGTTAATTTCTTTCTAAATGTTCAGAATTCCATTACGCTGCTTGTCGTATCGAAGGGAAGAGGATTATTAAATTAAAAACGTTCTGTGTATTATGGGGAGGCATCGATATTGAGGTGGCTAGCTTCAGAAATAAAATTTGAATCTCAAGTATTGAATGTATTGCAGTAGAAGCCGACGAGTCTCCATGAAATCATTTTAGCTTAATGGTTGGAGCCAGTCTGGTTTCTCACTAATCGGTCTGGATTTTGTAATTTTTGTCCATAAATTTGTCATGTCTCTCAAAATAGCTGTAGATTTTAAGATGGGTATTCAAAAAGATGTTCATAACTCGTGATGGGCTAGTTAAATTGTCCCAAAAGTATGAGATTGCTTGAGTTATTGCCAAATATGCCTCCTTTCTGGTTTTCAACCAATAAAAGAACTTACTGTAGTTACCATTGGAGGGATGGTTGATCTGTCTATTGGAAGGGAATTAACTATTTCTCTTAATTTTTTTAAGCTTCAGATTTTCTTGTCAGTTTTTTTTTGGGGGGGGGAGGGGAGGAAGAGATGACAGCGCTGTGGCTTTTAAGTCTTGAGATGAAATTCCTGGTCATTTGCATGTTTTCTGGAATGTTACTAACAAAATTGCAGGTTGTTCAATCAATTTTCAGATGATGGACTTGACTGTACGAATGTAATGTATGAAGGTAATATAGTCTGGACTTCTTAAACATTTCATGGCACTTAAATGCAAGGCTAATCTATCAAATTTGTTATATTAACGCTTGCATTAAAAGCAATCTTACCCTTATAAAATATTTGAAATGTTGCTAATATTTTTAAATTTTGGATACTACAAAAGGTTTTACTTGCGCGTATATTCCCATCTTTGAGAAATCTTGCATAAAATTTGGCACTCCCTTAAGGCAGCAGTTCTCAACCTTTTAATGTCGCCCCCCCCACCCCAACAGAGGCTAACTTACGGTGGCGCCCCTTCCCCTCACATTAAGATTTTTTTAAAACATCCATCACTGCTTGCTCTTTGGTTTTTCTCGCGCCCTCCCTGCAAACGCTCTGCGCCCCCCTTGGGGGGTGCGCCCTACAGGTTGAGAAACGCTGCCTTAACTGTATCGTAAAAAGATAAGCAACGTAAATGTGTGGTGTAGGAGACCTATTCGTTCGAACCTCGGCACTTTTATGGGAGGATAGATCAGTGATAAATTGGAACTCTTGGTTTATAGTTATCTGGTGGTTCTTTCTTTGAAAGTGCCGCTATTTACGATTTTTTATGTTTGACTTGTAATTAGGGTTTCTGGAAAAAAATAGAGGAATTAAGTTCATACAAGAATTTTGATGCATTTAAAATTCACCAGTTTCCGCTCAATATCGTATGCATGTGGATGAGAGATACACCAAAAACTGTTTCGTGAACTATTTTTTTAAACAAAGGTAATTACAAATGATAACTCAAAATAAGTAAATCTTAACACAAATAACATTTATTGAAGTATGGAGAAGCGGTCTGAAGCACCTACAAACTTACCTCTGAGGAGTCTTTCTGGCCAACAGTTCTTACGAAAATAAATTCTCCTTGTCTCTAATTGAAAACATCGCCTCTACTGTCCCTACAGACGAAACTTCATATTTCCCATTGCGACAATCGTTGGCAGAAAAACCCAAATCGTCTTCCGTACAAGTGCCAGAGTAAATCATAAATAATGCATGGACATAGTCTAGCACAAACAAAGAAAAAAAAAAAAAAGTTTCTCTTTTCCACTGCTGCTGTGTGGTTTATAGACTGGTTTTTGCGTTGGATTTCTCTGGCATTTCTACATTTTGTGGAAGAATTCACTTTCCCGCAGATGTTAAATGGGACGTCTTTTCTGGAATTTTACAGAATTTAGTGTGAATTTCGATGAATACTTTTTGAGTAGGAGAAAAGTTTATGTTCGTTTACGAGATGTGTTAAGTAAAAATGGTTGTCCATATTTTACTCTTGCTTTAAATTTTTAATTCTGAATTTTAGTTCATGTAGTTGGGCGTTTGTAACTTAATTTTTTAATTTGCTAAGTATAAATAAACGCTCTTTGAAATGACTTTAAGATTACTGTGAAAGCATATGACGCATCAGTATTTTGGAGTAACTTTTAAGTTCATGTGAAAGGCTAGCTTATTCCTCTACAAAGAAATTAATTCGGGTTGGTATTCGGCGGGAGCAGGAATCTCTCGAAGTGTACGGATATTCAAGATAAATGATATCACCACATTTTTCTCCTAATTAGGTTAATTTTCTCCTACCAAGTCACTATGTGATCACCTTGTGACCATACTGTGTCACAAGGGCGAGAGTAGGACATATCGGCCCCACAGTGACTACGAATCGATGTCACAATTAGTACTCGCAAGGAGTCACTTGGGAGTCACCGTGCAATCTGGGTAGCACTTTAAGGACATCAGATATGGTAAGAAATATGGAGAGTGAAATCATGGTATACGCACACGTCAGTGTAGAATGATGACCGAATGTTCACCTGAGGTGTGGGAATCGAGCGATTGCTACTTTTCTCGATATTTCATGGCGTTGCATGTAAAAATGTTCTTTAGTTTCAGAATTTCTAGTTCTAATTTTATAAGTGCTATTTTTTTTCTTAAGTGTGTAGTACTTTTATATACTTCATAGTAAAAACTCGTATGTGCCTTGATCCTTTTTTAATTTACTATACATTTAGACTATATATAGGTTAGGCTTATGCTTTTAAGGAATATTAGTTTAATCGTGAACACTCTTATTGGTGTTAAGTTACAGGTATACTTAATACTTCCCTAATAGGATCTTAAAATGCCTTTAGCTTTGTAAAAACGTGGAAGTTTGAAATTAAGTTTTTAAATATCACAATATTTTAACGAAAAATTTCCAGATATTTATATTTTTTGTTCTGTACTTTAGTTTTGTCCGTATTAGTTCATAGTATTAAGTTCTTAAGAAGGGTGTGAAAGATCTTCTAATAAAATCCCGCAGAAATTGTGTAAAGCTTCGAACTAAGGGGACAGTCGAGTCAAATAATCGTTCGTATAAATTCAATCTGCACGTTGAGCTTGTCTAAAGGTAGATTACATTCACGTATAACTCCTTCAGTCAACGTGATGCCATTTAGAATAACATTCACAAATGTTCTCGAATTTCTTTTTATCTGAATAACATTTGTAATTGCATTTTTTAAAGTAATGCAGTACTTTGCATTATGAGGAATATGAAATCGGAAATATATTTCCGATGCGAAAGAAATTTGAAAAATTCTTGTGAATGTTAAGATTCAGACTGGAATCACTGGCACTGTAACGGTTTTTGTAAAAAGTTACTCAGCGACTTCAAACTTGCATGTGCCCACAAGATTTGTTCTCATTAAAATTTGAAAGCGAGTCGCCCTTGTGCAGATTTCAAATAAAAGCGAAGTGACTGTCAAATCTCCCAGGGGAAAAATTTCAGAAACACACGGGTGACTTCTTCATGAAGTTACTTGAATGAGTTTTTCTCGGTGGCATTTATTAAATTTTCAAATGCACTGTTGATTCGTGTCAAATACTATACTTTTAAAATAAGAGAATAAAGAAATTGATAAATAGCGTAAGATTGCTTGCATTGACTGATGAAAGAAACTGCTAACATTAATCAGATTTGCGTTCGCCTCAAATTTCCTGCCTAGCGTCAGTAACCGTCGAATGTTTGTTAATTAAGAGCGTCGTTCGTGATCGATAATTCCTCTGCCCACCTTCCGACATGCTCTCCTCCAACTAATACCGACACTAGCCCGCCGTCGGTCTTTAATTGCCTTCTTTAGGCATACATGCGGCTGGTTGCATAGCAAAATTTTCTTGCGGGCTGTGGTTTATGCGAATGGCAGGATTCAGCTGTAGTTTAATTTCCTTGTTTTCGGAAAGGACGTGTTTTATTCTCCCCCTCCCCTCTCTTATGGCACACACGGTATAAAGACCTTGAACGTGTGGAAATACATAATTGAAGTAGCTAAATTCTGTAGTGCTGATGATGGATTAAATAATTCCGTGCCTCAGTTTTGAAATGTTTGAGTAGTCATTTGGAACTGAAGTATTTTTGCAACTTCACTTTAATCTAGTAGACTTTCATTTTGCTTGCATACCTAACGTGCGTAAGTTTTTACAAACGAAATTTTAGGTGTGAATTTAGTGTTTTATAGTTAACATTTTAGTCCCCACTCAATCTAGGTACTGAATCTTCTTAATTTGTGTTAAGATTTTTCACATAATTTATTTTAGAAGTATAGTTAATAGAATTAAAACTCAAATTTCATTTTTACATTGGTTAGCTGCTGAAACTTTAGAAATACTTTAGCTAGCCATAACTTAAATATTCTAAAGTTGCAAATAATTTTAAAATGTCCTCGTAAAATCCTGTTTAAAATACATGAGTTTTCTTTTAATGAGTTTCCCCAAGTCTGAACATTTATAGACGTCAAAACATTACTGATACATTACAGCATTGAGCAGCAAAAATTTTGGATTGTTACTTTTCATGTCTAAGCTATTTAAATTGCCGTTCATTTTGCCGTGCCGAAACCACATTTACAAATATTGTTTGAAATTTCTCACTGAATACCATAACCAGATTTATTTTAATCTCTCAGGAATGTTTAATATAGCAGAGCTATCAAAACTCCAGCCAAATAGTTTATAGACTTTTGTATCTAAGCGATTTGAAGGCAGCTATAGTAGCAGCACAAACATTTATTAGCGCTGTTTTAAAGCCTATACTTAAAGCACAAATCATGAAAAACCCCTTTCATTTGCGTATGTTATTTATTAGCATAAAATCAATAGCTTTAAAATGGAAGTTGGAAATTGAATATACCTTCATTACTATAGTAATGAAGGTATATTCAATTAAAAAATAATTCATTGCAATACTTCAAAAAAGTATTTTTAATCCAAAATAAGTTGTTCAATATTATCAATGTTTATTTTAAATACCGTGTTCAGAGATATTAAACAATTATGCGAAATTTAAGCTTTTCTAAATATCGCGTGAAATTTTGTGTCCCAAACTGTACCTCAATGATACACTATTCCATGAATGTACTAACGTCATATTAATCAAACGGTAAAAGTTCTGGTTAATGTGGCAGATAAATTCCCCCGGGGTCAACGTCGGTTAAGTGTACGCTTTGAACTTAAAGCAAATTACCTGTATATTTTACCTTTCGGGGAGGGGGGGAAAAAAGCGAATATCCGTTTGATTTCGCCTGTTATGCTGTAAGCGTGGCACTGGCTTAGAAACTTGAGTTCAAAGACCCCCACCCCATCCCACCCCTCAATCCTACTTCCTCTTACTAGTCTTGAGCCTTAATCTTTTTCTTCATCCATGTACTTAAATACCTGTTTACTCCTTACGTCCTCTTTACGTCCTTACGTACTTAAATACGTCCCTTTTAAAGTAATCCACCCCCCCCCCCCGATTTCCACGTACAGTCTTATTCCCTTAACTTCGATATTTTCCACATGGTCGGTTTTACTCGGTAGGGAGCAAATTTTATTTTGGTCAGTTCTTCATGAGATACACGTAACCTAAATTTTTCACCCTTTCATCTTCAAAGAAAAAATATCCTTGGAAGCGACTTCCATTTCGGTTTAATCTTTAAAATGCCAAGGTTAAACAGTTGGCAGAATTTAAGAGGTGCTTCCGCTTTCCCTCGCCCAGAGTGAAGTATCATCTGAAGTTTTAATTGATCTTTGTTTGGAGATTTATTTTTGTAAGTTATTGACTCATTCGTTTTAAGCAATTCTCGTTCCAAAACTTGCTGTTCTTTGCCCTTTTTAATTCAAAGCTCATAGCTTAGTGATGAAATTCTGTCTTGTTAAATGAAATTAAAATTGTAAAGCTGGCATGTTCGCAATTTTCATCCACTGGTAAAATGATCTTCCACGTCTCTTCAGGAAAAATTTAAACTCCTAAAATGTGAACGATTAATAAATATTAAGTATCTTGTCTGCTAGTAGATTTGTTAACTTTAATCTTTTGATGAAGGCTGGGTGAACCTTAACTCTTAATGATATATTTACAAAAATCTTATAAAAACTACCTTCAATGAACTATAAATTTTCCGAAGCAATTAAAGAAATCTGAATTTGTTTTCATTATGATTAAATGTTACGATTACTCAATGATTTACTCATGACGATTGTACGATTACTCATAATATTCTAGATAAAATGTTTGAACTTGGCACGCACTTTATTGGTTATGCAGCGATAAATTTAAATAAATCGTGGAATTACCGAATTTCAAATTTTTAGTCAACCCCTTTCTCACAAATATACAAATGCTATCTAAATGTATTGCTCTTCAGTCTGCTTTTAAATGCAAGTAAGATTTCATATTAAATCAAGGCTTCGCCAAAATGTTGAAGAAAACACAAGACTTTGACATCTAATAGTGAACAAAAGGCTCTTGGAAAGTGTATTTAGAATGTTTAACCCCTTTCAGACGCGATTAAATGATTCCTCCGAATTAAACTCTTTCTTTCTGTAATAGATAAAATATTAAAAAATCCGGATTTGCTAAATTTTCAGGGAAATTCTGTTTCTATGGGCACAAATTGGGACATTCATCCTGTGCGATAGTATTCGTAATTTTGTTCTCAAATGAGGCCGCAAGGTCTGAAGTGGTTTAGTCCTATTTTAATGTTAATATGAAGTGAACTCGTGAAAAAGTAAATGTGATATTCATTTGGACTGGGAAATAAAGTCTTGAAGCCAATAAACTACAAAACGCTTGTTAAATAAGTTGGCAAGTAACTATTATTTTTTATAGTGCCCAAAAGTTAATGGGATTTTTCTAAATGAAGTTTTTTAAAATTACCTCAAACTGTTCATAGAAAATAGATACTCGCTCTTCTACCGATGTTTATGTAAATCTTTAGAAGGCATGCAGTGAATTTTAAAGTTGTTTGTTTCACTATTTTTAGTTTTAGTTGGAAACTTTTATGTGTAATGTTAAATTACATTCCCTGTTCTGAAATTTGTTTGATATGGTGGAAGTGGTAAAATGATGCATTAAAATAAGTGCTTAGGACGTGTTTATTTAAGTTTTAAATAGAATTCTTAAACTGTACACTTTACTGTATTTTATATTTGAAACTTATGTTCCAGTTATAACTACAGTTTTTAAGAATAGGTTGGTGGTTACTATTGAATTCAATGTTTTACTCGGTGCTAAAATAACATTTAGAACATGAAACATGCTATGAAACTTCCACATTAACATTTTTGCAGGCTTTAAACAAGGTCCTTCTTTAACCAATCCAAAACAGAAATTTTGTACAGAAACAA
Source organism: Cheiracanthium punctorium (assembly GCA_038373885.1). Taxonomy (NCBI): domain Eukaryota; kingdom Metazoa; phylum Arthropoda; class Arachnida; order Araneae; family Cheiracanthiidae; genus Cheiracanthium; species Cheiracanthium punctorium. The sequence goes on along the minus strand of JAWZYV010005986.1, from coordinate 932,213 downwards.
TATCATGAAATATCCTATTTGTACAAAAATACACTTTAGCACAACCCTTAAATTCTTCTAATAGAGGCATAAGATATTTTTAAAGTTCTTTTGAAACGTTCAGTAGAACTTGTAAACTCGAAAGAGTTGTTTACTTTTTGAAATCGGCGATTGTTTTTTACGCATACTTAGCTTATCAAATTATCTCAATTATTTAAACGCGAAAATGCGTCGTTAGTTCAAAAACTTGAGTTTTCATTTTGGTGTTGTGACATAACTATTTTGTTAATGTTTTGCATGAGCAAGTTTTAAACATTAGCATTTTAATAATGTTGAATTTAGTTTTGTTAAAAAAGAGGCTAGAGTAAAATGCATGTAGAACTTGTGTGCTTTTGGATTGATTTAACTCGTTACGTAAACGACCAACTTACTTTTGGGAAAATGATTTTCCTAAAAATATTCGTGCAGCACGGCTATTATGCTGTCTACATTGAAACTCCTTTACTTGATGAAAAGACATTCCCAGTAAAACTACTGGTTAAAACTCAATCCATCTTATTGATTTATGCTAAGCTGATCTTTTGTTGCAATAGTTCAAAAATATTGAGATGTTTATTCTATTCTGCAAAGTATTTTCTAATGTTTTATTATAGAAACGGTTGTATATGCTGTTCGGACAATGAACTTTGTTTATCGTGAGATTCTAAAGACTATTTTTTATTTTTCACTTTAGTGAGACAATTTAGAGTGCTAAGATTTTTTTTAAACAAGCTTGAAACTGCTTGTATAAATTTGATCTCGGAACTTTTATAAGAAAGCTTTTTTTTTTTTTCCCTCACGTGGTTTGCAATATTTGACTCTAAAAGAAACAATACTGTGTTAAGACCTAATTTCATATTGCGCAAATAAATCCTAACGGCCCCATAAAAATGAAGTTTTCAATTGTGAAATCTTGAAGCAAATCGTCAATGCAATTCATTTTTAGTCTTATTCGATAATTTCTAGCTTTTAAATTTTTTTGCAAGACTTCAATGCAAAATGTTTTATTTTTATCGTACATAATTTCATCTATATACCTTGCATCGTTCGTACAGTAGTGCATACAAATTATCAAATCTTCTAGGCAAGGTATAAAAGAAACTGAAGTGATTAATGTTAATTATTTTTAAAATATTTTTGTTGACGGCTATATGCAAAATTTACTTAAACATTAGTATCCAAAAATTACTTCTTTGGAACTATTGCGTATTCGTATTTCAATCGCTACAAACTGAGCTATAAATTTAAATTATTTTGTGTATTTGGAACTAACCTTCTTGAACAAATATTCAGGATGTTAAGATTCCTTATTAAATTTAACTATTGGTATGCTGCAGGGGCGTAACCTTTTTTTCATACAAGTATATTCTTCACTCCATCACGCACACCACGTATACATATGAGTTGCAGTAGTCGTACCCCCCCCCCCTCCAAAAAAAAGAAAATGAAAAATTTCTGGCTAACGCCACTGGTATGCTGTGATAAAATATTGCATACTGATGTATCATTATTGCATTGAAAAAAATTTTGCTAGTATAAACTACATTTATACTTAATTTATAAGCTTATGCGCATATTTACCTATTACTTATTTTATCCGAAAATATTGTTAAACTAAACACTAATCTTCAAGCAATAATTTCCGATACAACTTACCTAAAGGTTTTAGTCTTGTTAGCCTCCTGCATTGACACTAGTTTTGCTAGCTTTTCTAAAGTTGGCTTGTCTTTTTGGTACCGGCTCTTGTATTCAGCACTAATGCAAAAGTATCTGAAGTAATGTGGAATTCTGCTCTAGATAACTTTGCCATTTGCTGTTCCTAAAAGCTCTTTCTTAGCAGCTGAATGAAATACATGTGAAAGTCCGAGCTTCAGTGCTTGAATACTTTATACTGCAGGAATTCCCTATCCTCTGAGCAATGCGTTATCCATTCTGCTCTGGCACGATCAATATGTACTAGAGAAGGTACGTAAACAGTCGTAATTAATAATGCAGACTGCTTTTATCTCTCTGGCGTCACGTGCTTACTTTAGTGGTTGGTTCATACTCTTGCAAGCCAAGTGTAGTGGAAATAAGCCACGAGGAGTGATGTGATGAATGTTTTTGTAGTGCAGCAAATAAATATTGTATAATTTGGTGAAACAAACTTGTTAGAATATTACGCAAGCTCTGATAATTTCGAGTATCCATGTCTTACTCATACTTGAATTTCCCTGTGAATCCGTAAGAAATCAACATGATGCAAGAGACTAATTTCTCGTCAATTTTTCAAAATACATTAAGTTATGTATTGAACTGAATTTGAATTAGCAATGTAATACGAGAGAACTCATGTACTCTGTGCTGTAAAATTTTTGAATCTTGGATTGCTATGAAACAGCCTTGAAGAATGTTCGACCAGTTTCTAGAAGCAATAGTTCTTGTCCTGACTATTGGACAACTCCTGATGAAATTTCTGGACTGTAAGCTCCATCGCATTCACACCCATTAACTTCTTAGCCACTCCCCCCAAAACCAAAAAAAAATGCAAGAATCTCGTCAAAGCATTTAATGAATTTAATCGTTATCTACTTTCTGACCAAATTTTTTACACGTCCTTTCTATATCTATCGTTTGCTAAAAGTGAAGTAGTTCTCAAGTAGTAATTTTTGGGTCTAATTTTTAATACGAAGCTCAAATATTTACTATGTGGGCTGGACTTGAAGCCTTACGGCCTCGTACGGTGGCATGCCTCAGAGTAATTTTGGAGAAAGATGTCTGTTAAGTTACTACCACAAAATTTTATTCCTTGATAAGTATTAAGTTTGTCATGAGGATGAAATTGATTTTCCGTCACGTCTTTAAAAATAGCGATTTTGGAGAGGTGATTGAAAAGAAATAAAAATTAAGAATATCAGTAATGTGTTAAATGTCTTTAAAATGTTTTTCTGAAAACTTTGGTATTTAAGTTGGGATATATTTACTTATATTTAAGTCTAAATTTACGTAGTTTAGAATCTAACATAACGAACTTTTTGAATCAAATACAGTACAGGTATCCGCCTCTTCAGCTGAGAACAAGCAATGACATTTAAAGCATGATCTGTTATCAAGCAAGAAATGTATATGAGAGAAAGAAATTTAACGTAAGTTAGTAAACGCACGTAAACGTATAGTCTGTTTATGGAAATACAGTGAGTGTGTGCCTGGGGGGGAGGGGTCAATTTTAAAACTTATATCCGAATATCCATTGTAAGAGGATGATTCATGAAAAAGTGGCGTACTTGACGCTTTGATTTGTCTAGTCTTCGTACGAACTGAAATACGAATCTCTTATGTCATCTTGTTGGATATTACAATCACAAAAGTTAATTTGTTGTGTATTTTCTTCCTCTTACTCTAAAGGGTTCTTTTGTAGGGTCTTGAAACTTAATCTTAAATAATGTTTAAAAATTTAAATCAAAATGTTTGTTTTAATACTTATGGAGGTTGTGTGATGCTTATGTTATTCAGTGTTTAAGAAGCTTGAGTTGAGTACGATTCTTAATTTTAAAAATCATTTACAGATGTCTGCACAAACAAATGCGAAGCAACGTATTGGAAAGACCACTATTGGTAAGTTGGTTTTTGTTAGCCTAACAAAACTGACTTTGGCTAACATGTAAACTTATTTAACGTACTAACCGTCAAAAGTTCACTAATAGCTTATTAACAAATTTTCACCTGTTTCGCTAATACTTATTGCGTATAAAACGTAAAATTGTTTTTTGCTGTTAAACTGATCTTGAAATTTTTCAAACTGAACCATGAAATTCTATTGAATTTCCAGTTTAAAAATTAACAGCTGTTCTAACATTTTGTTTTAAAAATTAGTAGCAAATTACAGTAACAGAGTACTAAAATCTAGAGCTTGAAATATACCAAGAATTCTGTGGCTCGCAAAACATGCTATTTGTTCCATCGGAACTTCCTTTCCCAATATTGACAACTTAACCCCCCCTGCCTCTATTATATCTAATTGAAGAATATTTACCAAGTTTCTGGCAGCGGGAAAGGAAATCTCACTTCGCAATTGGAAGAGTAGCCACCAAAAAACATTCAATTTGCCAATACTGTAGTGTCTTAATTTCAGATTTCATCATAAAGATCATTAATGCCTTTACAGAAAGTATTAAAGTAAATGATTATGTACTAAAATGGATTCAGATGGGAGGGAGGGAGGACTATAGTGCGTAAAGGCATAAAATTTACCTTAGAAAATATCCTGTTTGACAAAAATCTACAAATGATTAATGCTTGTCGAGGATTTCATATTCTGGAATGAGGCCTCTAGTTTCTAAAAATAAATTTTTTAGAATGCCTTCACTTTGCAAAAACGTTAAGTTCAAAGTGACTCTCAACGCACTTACACCTAAAGGCTTTCTATTTTCATTAATTAGTTTTGGCTTTTGTTTTGTTTTGATAGTAAGATAGCAAAAAGGTGGGTCTATTCTGAAATGCAGAATTTATGGAAAAGAACAGTAATGGGCTGACAGTCCCAAAGTTTTGTGGAAGTCCTTTTCTTAAAGAAGGGTTTTTGTGCGTAGAATTCAAAATCTTGGGTTTCAAAATTTAGTTATATTTTCTGAGAAATTGTGCAACATATGAGCAGCTTTTTAAAGAATCCAGTTGTGGAATGATATCGTACATAACCTAACAAAGAAGACTAGAACGCACGCACTAATGAAACTAAGCTTTTCGAAACTCTTGGTTTCACTCGTCGGGGGTTAATCCAGGAATGTTTTCGAGGCGTTCCATATTTGTGAATTTTCATACTGATTTTTAATAAATCAGTTTTTTGTTAAAATAATTGGTAAAACACATTATTGGCATTTTACAGTACATTTTAAGGGCCGTTTAATAGATTGTAATTTTTTGAAGGGGTCGCAAAGCGGACTCAATTTTTTGTCTGCACTGAAACCTGCTATTGAAAGAAAAAAAAAATCAGACACATGAGTTTTTCTATATTTTCTCAAACGTGTGCATCGCTACTACTCATTTTTGAATAACATTTTTTTGCTTGATTTTTTTTAAAGATAAGGTAAGGTGTATTTCTTATTGCAAGTGAAAATAGTTCATGAGTAAAGAATAATTTTTTCAACTGTTTATCGTCCATAGTTATTAAAGCTGTTTAAAAACTAAACCTGTGACGCCCATCACATTTTTATAAGCCAGAAAATTAATTTTAAATGTACAGTTTTTTGATGACTTCGTGACAGTGTTACTTAACTACTTTTTGTACTATTCATACGATATTGCTAGTGAAATAAAACGTAGAGAATAGTTGTATTGATTTGAGCAAACTTGTCTGGAGTGAAATTTAGTTTCTTAAATTTAATAGTATTTAGTGGTTCAAGGATCCTCATCAGCAGAGAAAGGTCTATAGGTCTTACTAATGGAATGAACCTTAAAAAAAAATAATTTTTCAAAGTAATTTAAGATGGAAGATTGGTAAAACAAAGTTTTGTGAAGATGCTTGTTACTGCAAACCTCAAAATTGAAGTCATAAATTTATGAAGTTTAAAATGGTATACTTAACGTTTGAAGCTTTTATTTAGTTATACTCCAATCTCTGAAATTAATTTGCAATTCCCATTCGAACCCAAAATAACCTCATACCGAAACTGATAACTTTAAAGAAAAAACCATGTAGTTCATGTCATAATGTCCTTTACAGGGTTATATGAAAAGGCTTTCGTACAAACAATGCATTTTATCAATCTCTTAAAAATTCGAACATTTCACAAATGAATTTGATCATTTGTTAAATTGTAATAAAAGAGTTTACAAATGGTTAAAGTATTTCCGTTCTCGGTGTCTTAATTCCTCTCGCCATTTACTTCAGTTTTTTTTTATGTCCTAGGGGCCAAGGCTCCCAGACTCGCTACGCTCGCTTTCCGTACGAAGCATTCGGCCCCTAATAAGGCTTATTCGTAAAAAAGACATAATTTCAATAGACAAAACCCGAAGATTGGATCGATCAGATAGAATGATACTGAGCTACACATTGCTTGGTTCTTGCATGTTCATTGGGACATAAAAATTTAAACTTTACACTACAGTAGACCCCCCCCCTCCCCCTCATAACACGGAAGATATTTTGTTATAGGACTCAGTGTTGTACGGGTCCTGAGCTATACTCCAACTGGAGTGCGGACTCCGCTTATAATCGCAGGAAAATTATTTGCACTCCTCAAACACAATGATATTTAATGTTGACATTCAAATTTATATTAAGAGCTAAAGCGTAATAAAATCGGAACATCTGTTTCAGCTGTATTTTTAATAATGTAAAACCTATTGGACACCTTGCGAATTTGCCACCCATGGCAATTTTTCATTATTTGGCGACTTGCGTACATGTAAAGTTAATAAAAGCTACGGAACAGATAGGATAGCTTGCCACCAATGGAGACTTTTCATTATTTGGCGATTAACACATGCTCACAACCTATAATTACTGTTCATTTAAGGTTACCGGAAAACAGTTATCCATATTTTCATTTACATAATCGTTTGCAGATTGGCGTACTTAGCACCACAAATTATACCATCTCGTTGCGCTAGCAAATATCCAAAGTGTACTATAACTGCTATAATGGCATAGTTAACGCCGCCAAATATTTCTACTGGTAGCAAATAATCCAGCTGGACCGAACCGGCTTTAAAATAATCTGCATTTTAATTATTTTTCATTTTCAGTATCAATGATCTTCCTATTACAGTGAAATAGTAATTAAATTGAAATAGAAATTTAATCGAAACAAAAAAATCCAAGAAAATCCTGAAACTGTACATTACATAGCTTTAAATTGGTGTGAATACAGGATCATTGAAAGATTGCTTCTTCTAAAGCACGTAACATTTAATATTTGGCTTAGAAAGAAAATATGTTGGGTAATGATTTAAAGACGATTAATCTCTTGCTATTACTTTCGGCACTTATAAAAACTGCGTAACAGGAATGCATTTTTTTTTTAAACACGAACTCCCCTTTGCCGTAATGTTGAAAGGTGGTTAGTAAACTTGTTATTAATGCGGTTTATCGGACTACGCTGTGTATTTAACTTCTAATCTCGCAGTTTCCGTTGAGATTGCAGGATTACCAGCGCACTTATAGGTGTTCCTATCTGTTGTTCTAATGTTACTATTCAGTCAGCTGCACACAATTGTATTGGAGTAAAGGAAGCTAATAAAGTGCTGAGTTTGGACAAGTTTCGGGTTGGGATTAGTTGATCTTTTGTGCTGTGCGGTACATACAAAATAGTTCTTTCGCAGTTGAAAATATTTTTTATCCAAACGTTGTATTACGCGAACGGCTCAATTCTTAGCCCGAGTTAAACTTTGTTTAAAATATAAATCCTTAACTTTATCCCGTGATTAAGGAAATAAGATCCAGAAAAATATTCAATCGGGAAAATTGCTTCAAATTAACTATATATTAACTAAATATATCAAGTCTTTTACTCATTAATGATATAAATACAAATTCTGTAGTTAGCCTTTTGTGAAGTTTGAATGCTAGAATAATATAAAATTTCAGATTTATTTTAATATTTGAAATTTCGAAGTATATCATACTTGTAAATCTCATCATCTAAATTTACATATTTCAAATTACATTAGAAAGTCGATTACTTTATAAAATTACGTTATATTTCCCCAAATATATTTAGTCTTGCATAGTTTTTGACTTTAGGGGTAAACGAAATGCTTTAAATTTTAGTGACACAATTCTTTTCTCGAGACTTCTACAAAATTCACCACTTTTCTTCAATAAAATCAAAGTGTCGGCATCTCCTCGGCATGTAAACATGGGAATCTGGATTCCTTTTACTGATGTTCCTCCGATGAAAGATCCAACTATGAAGTTTGGCCTAGAATAAACATAAATGTGGACGTGTCAATATTTTGTAAAAGGTATTTCGATAGTATGCTGGATTTTAGACATGTTGACAGGTCTGGGTTGAGACTTTAGAGAAGTTGGAATACCCAGGAGAACTTTTCGCGTTAGTTTGAAGCAGTATGTTTGTCTCGCAACTTTCTGACTGGTTTAGTACGTAAAACGTGATCTAAATGGCGATGCTTAAATGTAGCAAAACCTGCAGACTGTAGTACTACTTTGTGTTCCTGTTGCAATTTTTGTTACAGTTCAGAAATAAAATTTTTGTACCGTTAATTTTTCGCAGAATTTAAATTGAAGGTGGACAGTCGATTTAGACGAAACTTTACCTATTTATTACAGTGAAATAGTAATTAAATTGAAATAGAAATTTAATCGAAACAAAAAAATCCAAGAAAATCCTGAAACTGTACATTACATAGCTTTAAATTGGTGTGAATACAGGATCATTGAAAGATTGCTTCTTCTAAAGCACGTAACATTTAATATTTGGCTTAGAAAGAAAATATGTTGGGTAATGATTTAAAGACGATTAATCTCTTGCTATTACTTTCGGCACTTATAAAAACTGCGTAACAGGAATGCATTTTTTTTTTAAACACGAACTCCCCTTTGCCGTAATGTTGAAAGGTGGTTAGTAAACTTGTTATTAATGCGGTTTATCGGACTACGCTGTGTATTTAACTTCTAATCTCGCAGTTTCCGTTGAGATTGCAGGATTACCAGCGCACTTATAGGTGTTCCTATCTGTTGTTCTAATGTTACTATTCAGTCAGCTGCACACAATTGTATTGGAGTAAAGGAAGCTAATAAAGTGCTGAGTTTGGACAAGTTTCGGGTTGGGATTAGTTGATCTTTTGTGCTGTGCGGTACATACATACAAAATAGTTCTTTCGCAGTTGAAAATATTTTTTATCCAAACGTTGTATTACGCGAACGGCTCAATTCTTAGCCCGAGTTAAACTTTGTTTAAAATATAAATCCTTAACTTTATCCCGTGATTAAGGAAATAAGATCCAGAAAAATATTCAATCGGGAAAATTGCTTCAAATTAACTATATATTAACTAAATATATCAAGTCTTTTACTCATTAATGATATAAATACAAATTCTGTAGTTAGCCTTTTGTGAAGTTTGAATGCTAGAATAATATAAAATTTCAGATTTATTTTAATATTTGAAATTTCGAAGTATATCATACTTGTAAATCTCATCATCTAAATTTACATATTTCAAATTACATTAGAAAGTCGATTACTTTATAAAATTACGTTATATTTCCCCAAATATATTTAGTCTTGCATAGTTTTTGACTTTAGGGGTAAACGAAATGCTTTAAATTTTAGTGACACAATTCTTTTCTCGAGACTTCTACAAAATTCACCACTTTTCTTCAATAAAATCAAAGTGTCGGCATCTCCTCGGCATGTAAACATGGGAATCTGGATTCCTTTTACTGATGTTCCTCCGATGAAAGATCCAACTATGAAGTTTGGCCTAGAATAAACATAAATGTGGACGTGTCAATATTTTGTAAAAGGTATTTCGATAGTATGCTGGATTTTAGACATGTTGACAGGTCTGGGTTGAGACTTTAGAGAAGTTGGAATACCCAGGAGAACTTTTCGCGTTAGTTTGAAGCAGTATGTTTGTCTCGCAACTTTCTGACTGGTTTAGTACGTAAAACGTGATCTAAATGGCGATGCTTAAATGTAGCAAAACCTGCAGACTGTAGTACTACTTTGTGTTCCTGTTGCAATTTTTGTTACAGTTCAGAAATAAAATTTTTGTACCGTTAATTTTTCGCAGAATTTAAATTGAAGGTGGACAGTCGATTTAGACGAAACTTTAGCTTTGGATTTCTGGAAAACGTAACTAGTTTTATTGTACAGATATTAGTTTTGTAATTAAGAAACGTGTTTCATAAATAAAAATCTTGCACTTACGTACACGGTTTAAATAGTTTTTAGAACTCTTACAAAAAGTAAGATCTGTATTACTTTAACCTTATCACAAAAATGCGCTAAGAATTCAATTTAAACTTTCGTAGGTTTTGTAATTATAATTATCTTTCTCATTTTCAGAGATACCTTTCGTCAATTTTACATTATGAAAAGTATCTTGCGTAGCACTGTGGTTCTGCAAAATAGCCTCTTGTAAATCCTAAATATTTTTCGAAAATTAATGTTTAAATACTAGATGAGCATTGAATGATGACTCTTCATGATTAAACCTGCCAATTCAGTTTTCCTAGTATCTTTTAGCAACATTCGTAATCTGAATTAAGCTATGAATAAAATCACTCACTACTAATGTTGTTAAACGTGCGGGGTATAATCGTACCCTCTGCCCCCCCACCCCACCCCCAGAAATCCCCGAAAACAGAAACAGTGAAATCTTTAGATCACTGAAAATCCTTGTTTTCATCATAAATTTAGAAACTTAATTCGCTCTATTTTATGAGCGTACTAAATTAATGCTGGTGTTGATTGATAAATTGCTTTTATTCCACATTTGATTATTTAATGAGCAAAAGTATTTTTGATAAATTTTTCTGAAGAAAGTTATTTTAATGTTCTTGTAACATTAATTTTCCAAAGATAACGTTACCGAATAAATACAGAATATTAAGTTTTTCGGCTATATAGTTGTTTTTAATTACAACCTCCATGTTCTAAAATAAATACATAATTTTGGAGTTGTCTGTACAGTTAAAGTTTAGAAATTAAGCAATTTAAGGACACATGGAACATAAAATAGGCGGATTTTTTAATTATAGTCCTAAAACATAGAGCAGACTGAGACGATTCCATACATATGTAATTTGTCAGCTTAGAATATATAAACACTCAAAATGCGGCTTTTAAAGTGTATACAAACTGTTTTGGCTGCAATAAAGCCTTAGTTTTTTGCCGGTTTCTCAATGTGTATTTTTGGATGCTTTGGTACACTTCTAAAAATCTGTTTCGGGTAAACGGTTGAAAATTTCCAAAATTGTTTAACTACCCCCATCATTCCAGATAGGAGTGAAGAGTTTTGAAAATGACTTTGGTTAGAATTTTTAAGGTTTTAGTGAAATATATTTAACTTCATTGCTTTTTATCCCAAGTGAAAATCTCTTATTTTCAGATGTTTTCGGATACCATACAAAATTTTAACGTGATAAACTCTGTAGCTTTTTGGAAAAGTGTACCGAACTGATGTACTGTTCAAAGCTTTCCGTTCTTCTCAAACAGTTAAAAACTAATTTATGAATCAAGCTAATTTATTTTATAAGTGGGCTACATTGTGTTTTTATGTGCATATATAGTATACATTTCTATTTTTACAAAACTAATGTGTTTTATTTTAAAAATGCCTCTTGACTAGTCGTGATATTCAATGTGTTCCTAAAATACGTCCAACATATTTTTCAACTTTCTCCAAGGAAAATGATTGATAACACTTGTAATTCACCTCTCGAATCAATTATACATAAACTATACTTAAATATCGATCACTACACATTACATCGATGAAACATTTCATATTCAATAATTCTTTATACCGCTTGCAAATTATACCATCCAGTAATTTTCATTACTAACATGAGATTTTATCCGAATTTGCAGCTTTAAAACTAGAACATTTTTAGACTTCACAATAAGTAAAAGGACTTGTTTTCTTTCTGGTTTCAATTCATTGCTGACTCGAGTGGCTTTTTCCTAACGCTGATTTATTGCAGTCCTCGGTCTCAAAATTTTGTCAATAATTGTATTTTTAAAGCTGGCACGCACAACTGATTTTGCTGACTGTAAATAGATCAATGGAGTTTGGGAGCACTGTTTTTCATTACATTGTATAATTATTTATGGTAAATGAAATTGTTTCTATTGCCTAATGGTTCAGGACATGCTGAATTTAAAACGCTAATCGTCTCTGCAAATATCATTCTATATTCCACATATACCATTAACGATTACAAACTGGTGAAAGAGCACTGCATTATTTTCCATTAATATTGGGAAAATATGCAGATTCCATATTTGATTGATTGAAACCGTACTTTAAAAGAAGAAATAAAAGTAAAGCCAAATTGTTAAATTTTGATAAGTGGGTGTATAATTATGGAATACAAATAATGCTTTTAAGTTTTTAATTATTTCATGAGAATTTCATAGCTGTGAATCATAAAGTTTATTTCTGAAGCTTATTTCTCTGCAAGTTTCAAATGTAAACATCTCATTTATGCAGAAGAAATGCTATTACGTTCAAAAATAAGTTATTCTTCAAACCATTTTCTGCATTGAAACAGTTAAAATCAATACGCCAAAATGCGTAGTCTAACATATGCGCCTGGCTTGGATTCGGAAAGAAAGTGTTAGTTTTCCAAGGGAACTGTTTCGCATCCAATTGAAAATCTGGTGCGATATCGGACCATTCATGCCATCTCCCACCTCTCTTTCCCTTGGTCTGCAGATAAATTTTCGGGATTCCTCTGCGGAATTTGTGAAAGGCGTGCAGTTATTTCAGTGGAGTTTACTTTAAATATTTCGAGTAGTTGGTTTGTTGGGGGGGGGGGGGGGATATCTGAGTATTAAGAGGACAAGCGTCACTTTCAGATGGTGTTTCGTTGCAGATTTGTAAGTGCGCCACTGTTCGTAATTATTTGGGGGAAGTTAGAAATTTTGTCCGTTTTAAAAGCGGGAGCTATTGGGCGTTTGCTCATGATTTTAAGATTTAGGGTAGCCTATGCTTGTAAGTCTTATCATCCAATTTGGGAAAAAGGTCTTTCCCCCCCCCCCCCCTCTCCTTGTGCTATGATATTATAGTGTATGAAAATTGAGTGGTATCACTCCCAGATAAATTCATTCTCATGAAAATCTTCAATTTATTTTTATTGAAAAAGCAACTGACTTTACATCAGACTCCCATGCATCAAAGATGCATGACATTGGAGCATAAACATAAAATAGAATATACATCAAAATAGTCAAACCATAAACAAGGAAATTAGTCAGATTTGAAAATGTCAACTGTGAGAATTGGAAAATGTCAACTGCAGCAACTCCCAATCCCGTCAGTATCGGCTATATGTCTTCCTCATTCAATGAAAAGCAACTTAACAAATGATCTTTGTCCATCTCAAAATTCTGTTTGCACAGAGTGTACAGGATACTGTTATGTATACCAACTCTATATAGATGTTCAGTAAGACAATCCTGTCCAGGAGGAAGGCTGCCACTGCGATGGATCTAGGGATTCTCATGAAAAGTAAAGGTTACCTAAAGATTTTTTTACAAACTGAAGTCTTTTTTACAAATTTAGTCGTTTGTCCTAGTGCGATCCGAATCTTATTGTATCAGATTTGAGTGTAAATTATTTCAAACGGCTGTTTCAAAGGCAGCACTAGTTTTGTTGCAGCATGCGTACTGCATAGTTATTAAACTGAAATTGGTCTAATTGCAAATTTTTTTGCTAGTTTAACACTTTGTATAATTTAAAGTATAGTTTAATATATTAAAATTTACGAACCTCTTTAAATAAAAACATATAACGGATATTTGATTCTAGTATGCTAGTATGTATTGGAAGATTTCAAAAAGCTCAAAATGTTAGTTTTTCGCTTTGGAAATCGTGCAACTTTAGCCTAATAGTTTTAAAGCTGTCCGATTCTAAATTTTCCAGAATTTTCTATCTTTACGAGTTGTCCTGTGAACTTACAATCATGGGAGTTAAGAAACGCGCAGAAAAAAATGCTAAACATACGGGATTTTGCAGTATTTCCCTAAACGCGCAATTCCCCAGCTTATTTTTGAAGGCTAGTTTTGTGCTCGACTTTTCCTGAAAGTTGCATGAAGTATGCAGCTTAACTTTCAGTATTACTCCATAGTGTATTGAATGAAGATGAATTCTTAATATTTTAGAGTTCATCATTAATTTATTGTCAAAGCTGTTCAAAAGTCCTGTGACGACGATAACTCTTCAGGTGGAGAGCACCCTTAAGAGTAGTTGAGAGTAACAAACTACCGATAGAGAAAACATTTAATTTTTCAAAATGAACAGTTTCTTTTAGTTATTACACCTAACGAGAGGAGGTAATTTTAAAGCCACAAAAGATGTTAGTAATGAATATTACATTGGAAAGTCTGTTAATTGCCTTTTTAAAAGCAAACAATCCATATATAACACTGTGTTTGATTAATTATCTGAAAAAAAAAAAACTTGCGAAAATGTCATTTTTAAAATTTTAAAACAAATCTACTCTTATGTCTTGGTTCTATTGTAACCTATTGTGTAACGATATATCGCTCTTCTCTTCACCCAGATTTGTAGAATACCAGAAAATTTTTACGATATTCACAATCTTAATCGGAGATATTTTAAAGCCATTTTCGATTGTACAGTTTAACTTGCAATCTAACATTCCAAAATTTCTATTCAATTCTGCCATTTTTCAGCATTGTATGATATTCAAGCAAACTTGACAAAACCTAAGAAATATCGACACCTACCTGACGCCAAATTTCCTCTTATTTACTTTAATAGTTTATTCATGATGCGCGCGAGCAGATATTTGCGCATTTTGAATGCTTTTCTCAATTTCAAATTCTATTCAACATTTTAAAGTAAACAATCAAGGTCTATATAATTTAAGTGACTGCTTTTCATGATGCTGAATTTCATTTTCCCGTTTCAGGGGGTAAGAGATGCGATAGTATAAATTAATATAAATTCTAAATAAATTATTGCGCTATGTCAAGCTACGTGCAGTTTTCTTTAAAATACCGATTATTGTTTCAATGATAATTTACTTCACCAAATTTCATTCTAGTATTAGGTGATGCACAATATGTAAATTTTTGTTCGCGCAAGTTTTCGGGAAAAAAAAAAAAAAAAAAAAAAAAACTAATTGATGTTAAAAGTCTACGTCTAACAGTTTGAGCGATCACGTCGCCAAATTTCATATCTTGTCTCGATAGCGTTAATGTTCTAAGAATTTTTACGTGAATCAGAAATTTTTAAGTCGTCCCGGATTCTTTTCGGTAGTTTTGAGTTCCTGCATGCTTGAAAGTTTTTTTTATTTATTTTTATTCTAAACATTAAATGTAGCGCGTAAACAAATGAGATCTTTATGTAGCTTCTGGGTAAGTCTAATTTTAACAGCACAAAAATGTGGACATTCAGTATGCTAAAGGAAAACATTATAACTGAATGCCTATTGGAACAGAAAAAGTCTCTTAAACTGCTATAAACCGTTCGTTGCAACATATTTCCTCATTTTAGATATAATTGTACTTGAATGATATGGGTAAAAATGTGTTTTCTTACATTCGTTAGTGAGTATAGTCTTATTTCCATTTTCTACGCATATATTAATGACAGTTATCTCACTCCCTTTATGGAAAATGTTCCAAAAATGTGTCCCCAAAAATGAGACATAATTTTACATATGCTTAAATGCTATTAATTCACAACAACTTTAATCTATTGTTACAATATTTCGTAAACTGCAGAATATGAATCACATGTATTTTTCTATAAATAGGTTACAATCATAAGTTCAACCTAGGTGAAATACACGAAAGATGAGAGTCAATTGATGACACGAAAGATGACGGTCAATTAATATCGTTTTAATTTGGCAATAATCAAACTAAAAAAATTAGGGGGTCTCCCCCTGACGAGGCTCGAACATTAGAGTTTACACACACATATACTTTATACAATAACAATTCATCTCTGCATAATTGAGATGCTTGCGAAAATTTAACTTTAAACATAAGCAGGACCCTATATCAACATTAGCTCAAACATTTGATTTTATGCTAATGCTTCCATCTGTTTTCCTGAAATTATTTTAAATAATAAGCGTCAATGGCAATCAAAATTTTACAGCTACATTTTGAAATTTTCGCTTATTCATTTTTAAAACTGTGTTCCTAATAAACATCTTTTAACAGGTAAGATTCCTTCCCCCCCCCTTCGTGCAGGCAGTTTCATTAAAGTGCTCGCGAAAATTTCTCTCTGCATTCATCTATTGTAATCTCCACTTTGGTTACCCGTACAGATGTCCCCCCTACCAAATTCAACAATTGCGAACCTCCTCAGACTTCAATAGGTAGACGCGGCTTTTCACTTCCAGAAAGCTGGATTAAATGGGTCGTTCTTATCAAGTTACACGCTTCGCCTGGCTCAAACCCTTTTGTAGTAATCGAGCCCCTTTTCATGGCGAACCTTCCCTTTCGAAAAGATATCGAAAAGCTGGCGTAATATCGGGCTGGCTGTGCGCCTTTTCCACATGCACATTTTTCCTCGCTCTCCTTTTCTCCCTGGTGTATGCATAGATAGGGAAGTTATTCCTGGGCTGCGGGATTTCTAAAGAGGCTCTTGCTCTTTCCTCGAGAACCTTTTGCTCTATTGAATTCCAGGTAAACAGTAAAAGCTGTGTGAAGTTTTGTCAATATTTTGAAAAGAGTGTTTACTTGTGCCGTCCTTTGGGTTGATATTAGGCACGGCACTTCCCGTCCCCTTGTTTTTATTGTCTGGTTATGCAAACTTGAAATATTAAATGATTATTTTCACGGCTGGGAAAATTTTTGAAGGTTTTTAATGTTTCCTGGGCGTTTAGGGTGCTGTACACAGTTTAGTCATAAGGACACTTTTGATTTTATGTACGATAAGAATTTGTGTAGAATTATGAAGAATAATTTCCACACCACCCTCCCTTCTTACTTAATTTCCCATCTTAATAAAAGTAACTTTCAGTATTTTTAATTTTTTCAAATTAAAGAAGGTAAAGTTGTAGAATTGTTACTATTCCCCATAAATTATGGCAAATAGAAGTTTAAAAATATTTAGAGCAGCCTTCTTTCCCGAGTCTTCTAGTTTATGGGTAAACTTGAGCTAGGAATTAAAAATTTTATCAAGTTAATCTTCAAACTAATAACAATTTTTTAATTATTAAATTGATAATGTGCATTTTCCGTTTTATTATATGTGGGAATTTTTTTAGTACTTCTATACGCTGGCTAGATTGCATTCAGACATGAAGTAAAAATAGATACAATATGATAATTTAAGTCTTTTACAGCGTCAAAATATGAGAAGTGCTTGTCAAAAAGGTAATTCTAAGTATTCGAAGTACACTATAGAGCAAAGTGGAGCATTCAAATACTCGGTGTCAATTGCAAGAGGAGCTTCTAGATGTGTTTTGTTAATTTCTTATGATCGAAAAAAGTTAGCCATTAATATTTATAATGCTGTTTTAATTTTTACGATATCGGTGTTATAAGTGCAGGAAAATTCTCGTTTTTCTTGTGAATATATTTTAATTGTTATAATGTATAAAAATGGATAATCTTTAATGCATTGTTTTTCAGAATGTAGTATGGTCTTTAAAAATCGTCAATTCTTAAATTTTTCTAGACTGCACCTAGAATACTTTTGTGGAAATCCCTCGCATATCTTTCTAAATTGAGAATTAATAATTTACTGTCTTTAATTTACTGTACTTTGCAGTGAATAAGACTAATTTTTACCTAATGTAATTATTCGTGCCAAAGACATTTGTCTAAAACACGTTTGTACACTCCCAAAGATGCAAATTAACTTTTTCAGTTGAAAATGCAGGGTTTTTAAGGCTAAATATTATATAACCCCTAAAGTTGAAAAATTGGTTAATTTTCCACCGCAGGCCTATTTTACGACGTTTTATTATAAATAAACTCTTCAAAGAGTTTGCTATTGTCGCATATTTCATAATGCTTGTTTACCCAATGTTCTATGGATCAATACTAACAGTAAAGCTGTATGCCTCATGCAACTTCTGGAAATGATTCGTAAGCACAAAAATTGCCTTCAAAAATGGGCCGAAGTATTACAGAATTTTGCATTATTTCCCTAAACCGATATGTTCAACATTTTTCCCTAGTGTTTTGCAACTCTTATAGGTTCATTATTTGCAACCGTTCACAGTAAAACTTGTAAATAGACTTCCGAAATTCTCCATAGTTGGTGACGCAATTAAATTTCTTTAAAATCGGCTCAAAAGTTGCACGATTTCCAAAAACAACCTTAAAAAGGTTGTAGGCTAAGATTGAAGTGTCACTCTTAAGTATAAATTGATAAATTCGATTAATGATTTACATTGCGTATCATACTATCAATAAAACCATCTGTGTAAATCATGTTTCAGTTATGTGAGAATTGGCTTATACACCTAAATTACTAGGGATTAAATGATATAAAACAGATTTATTGCAAGATTTTTCTTGTCTCCTGTTTTAGTCTTGTCTTTTGAAAGTAAGTTAATCAATAGGCATGAAAGTGTGGTGTAATCCTACTCCAGAAAATTAATATCGACATTAAATGCTGAAACTTAAAGTTGCTGAGTTATAATTTATCATTCCCAGTAATTTGATTTTTCTTTTCAGTTTCGTAATTCTAAAATTCAACATTTCCTTTCAATTGAATCTTGTAGAGACATACATCAAAAATCGATGTTTCCTCTCCCTTAAAAAATAACTCTCCAGAATAACATCCACAGAAAAAGTAGAGGTACTTTTATTTCGACTTGGTTTAAGTCATTACACGCCACATCCCAGAAACTATTTCCCAACTGGCGCGAGTTTCTCTTGCCTTCAGGCTAGATTACTTGGTAGCTTTTTTTTTTTCTTTACTTGGTGAAACACCTTTACCACATCGAAAGTTACAGTTGGAGAAAAAGCCGTAAGTCAGTATTTTCTCTTCACTTAAATTCAGTAGTTTTCACTGACGTTTTTCTGGAAGCATTTTCTTGTGGATTAAATTAAAACGAGATCTCTCTCCGTCAAGGCTTTTATTTCGAAAATCTACAGAACTTTCCAAAATGTCTACGAAGAAAAGAGGGTGAAATGCCAAATTAATTCGAAGTTGCAGTATGTATTTTTTCTTTGGGTATATTCAGTTTAGTTTTAAAACGGGAGTAAGTCATACCAGAGTTTTTTCAGATTTCCTTTGAATTTTAAATATATTCGTATTTTTGTTACATAATGCATAATGTAAGAAAAAAATTACGAATGTATTTCGAATAAAAAAGAATCTGCAAAAACTTGTGTTTTGGAGATGTGTGTAAAATGTTTTAAATTGTCAACAGTGATAAGATTCAAGTAATGTAGAACTAAACTGAAAGGGAATACATGTTTCATTAAACTAAGATCAGTAGGTATAACGGAACACTCTAAGGCTGAAGTTTAAGGCATTGAAGAGGTTTCTTGTGCGCAAATTCAGATGTACTTATAAAATTCATTCTAAATTTCTATAAATTGTCTCTATGAATATTTTTATGCAAAACTAAGAAATAGATTTCACTTTGTACTTCAAACTGCTTTATTAAAAAGTCAGTTATATCTTGCACTAGGAGCTGTATACGGGGGAATTTCGTAAAGCTGAATGTTGAAGTGTGACGAAAATGCGGAGCGCTGTAAATGTTTTCTAAATGAAATGATTTGTGGCTAGTTTCATTGTATGAAACCTTGTTTGAATGTTGCATGAGCAATCAGAAATATAAATTCATAAAACTAAAAATTAAGATACGCCAGAATGAATCTAAAAAGATCATTTTTTTTTAAAGTTGTATGAAGGTTGCTTATGCTAAAATTTCTAAAAAATAAGATTTATTTTAATACATCGGTTAAGTGCTCGTGAGTACTGCAGAAATTTTTATTTTACAAATGCCGAACATTAGCGCCTAAGCCATTGGTTCACGGGCTCCCCTATGCTTTTTAACAATGCCTTCATATTGAAAGTACAGCACAATTGTTTAAATGTTCAAGAGTCATTGGTTGACTGGAGTTGCACAAAACACAGTCCGGGAATTCACCACTCCAAATCTATAGTCTTGTAAACAGTCATGTCTAGTCAGACCTCTAAAAAGGGCCACTGCTGTCTTTCTTGGAAAACTGGGAACAACTCTTTTCCCCAAAATCCTCAATCTCTTCCTCGTCGCACGTTGAACCATATCTTGTTTGTTTTCTTGAGTCGGATTAACAAATAACTTAGTCGAATGAAATGAAAGAGGGCGATTCATGCGTTGATCTATCAAGGCTCCCTTTTTAGCAAGTGTATCAGCGTTTTCATTGCCCAAAATTCCGCTATGGACAGGAATCCACTGGGAAGAAATTCTGTGTGGCAGTGTCTTAAGCAAAGGACTATGTTGTAAAATTCTTTGGGAGCAATTTTGATTATTCGAAAAAGCTTGAAGCGCACTCTTACAATCTAACAAAATGACTGATCTAGTAAGAGTGACTGCGAACTGATAGCTGTTGAAATAGCCACTGCAATAGCTTCAATTTCGCCATCGAAGGCAGTGGTAAGAGGACTCGTCGGTAAGTAAACTAAAAGGTTCACAATGGATACCTGCCTCAGCACAGTGTGTTCTCTCCAACATAGAACAGTCGGTGAAAATATGCAACTACTTATTCTCAGGATAGCGAACCTCAATAGTCTCCATTGCGAAAGAACTTAATTGCGAATCACTCATTTCATTTTTAACTTTATTTGAATTTTAATATAAATCTTATACAATCTATAGGACAGAGGGGGGGGGGAGGAAGTAAAATTAGTCTCTACTCAAGTTTAAAGCGTCGGAATCTCTCTGGGCAGCTTGGATGAAGCCAATTTTGGTGTTGAGATTTCTAGAAATTTCGTTATTATAATTCCTCCAGTAAGAGTTGTCAGGTAAACTCGCAAGGTTTGGGTATAATAGGATCGCCTGTCTTTTTAATAAAATCGCGAACAGCTTCCAAGTCGGCAAGTCGGTTTAGAGTTGCATTGCGAGAACAGAGGTAGTTTTAGCAGCCCCAGTAATAATTCGCAACGCCTGGTTCTGGAAAACCTCGAGGACATTAACCACATTCTCTGGAGCCGTGATGAGAATCTCGCAACAATAAAATAATTAGTCTGATATTGAAACCTTTGCATTTATTGAAAGAATGTGTAGTATCAGTGTTTAAGTAGCCACTGTGATTTAGTTGAATATTAATCCATGGGTGCAGGAGTTTTTATGAATATATTATATTGTATTATAATCTGAATCTAAGGCACATTTATATTGACTTGTATAATTTTGCGTTTAAAATACCAGAATCTGTTCTATTTAGTTCAGCTTGAAATTACAGGAATAAATCGCTGAATATTGTTGCTATTTTAAAATGCTGCATAAAATGAATCCACTCTGACCGAAGTATTTCTATAGAAAAATGAGCAATTAGTTTTACATATCATTACATGAATCGTCGCGCTTGAACAATCACCACCCTTAATTCTGACAGTAATGTTTCAGAGAGCGGGAGTGACTTCATGCGTCCGGCAAGATTTTTTCCCAAACCTCATGCAATCAGTTGGTTTCAATAGAAAATTACTACTCTAGTTTAAAAAATAGTGTTCTAGCACAGGTTAGTCCAGAATGAAGCCGTATTCAGTGAAGCATTCCTGTATTTCGTAGTGTGAACAAAATTTGCAAAGGAGGCAGTCATGTAGCAATGAACGATAACATTATAGTGGATAGGGGAAGAGAAAAATGTCATCACAATATTTTCAGAATGACTTGATTCAGTCTAAAATATACCATGGTAGAGATGTTAACAGTATTGGCGGATATATCCTTAACTAAGATTTTGGCTTGAAGATGTGTTATTGAGGATCATGCACCCCTTAATTCCCAGATTACTTTTTAAAAATTTCCCTTTTGAAACGTAGCTTATTAGATTAACAAAATTTAAATTATCAATTGAGTCCCTCTTCCGCCATTCTGCAGTCGCAGCACATTGATTTCTTTGTAAATTTCTTAAAACAAATATTTCACTATTTTTTTTTCAACCTAGTTATGCGGAAAAGTTCGGTTTTTACGAATAGCTCAATCTGAAATCTAAAATAAGCAAAATGTTATTTATAAAAGTAGTAACTTTTTCATTCAATTGCTCCGAACAAATGCATAATTCACCCTCCACCCCTCCCCAAAAAAATTCTCTTCTGAACTTGAAATTTAGTGAATTATCCAAAGGTATTTTAGCTGATGTACTTACGCTTAAATACGGATTTACTTGGTCTTAATTTTGCGACACAATTGGATTATTTTGTTCCAAATATTTTTACCATTTTTATTGAAATTTTGTTGCATTCTTTTGAATTATTTCCTAAATTTGGTACAGATTGTGTTAATTGCTTATTGGCGTTTTCCCAAATTATGCCATTATGTTTTTCTACATAGATTGGTTATGATTTTAATATTTCAAGTATTTTTAAACTATTAATCTGTACCGGTATTCTCGGACTACTGGTTACAAAGAAAAGCACACCGATAGCAGAGTGGATAAAGATACTGGGCATAGGTAGATGGCTGAAGTGTGAAGACCCAGAGTTACAGCCTACTGTGCAGCTATCTGTTTAACGGTCTGGAGTTTCGGGCAGTATTGTCCAGATGTAACGTGAATACGCAATAGAACCCCCTTAAGTCCTCCGTCCGAGGTATCCCCCCCTCCCCTTCAGCAGATAGCCCTAGTGTAGCTTTGCCTTAACCCTAGAGTGCTACCCTTTGAAAATTTTACTGGGATGATGTCCACTGGAGTGTGCATAGGTGTGCTAAAAAACTACCTTAATTATAATAAAATCATATGGTCTACAGTTTCCATGACTCTTCATTCATCAAGTAAGCAACAAAATATAATTTTTTTCAAAGCAATATCTTCACGTTTTTGCATGATGTTATTTGATAAAGTGTAGTCCAGGAGACTAATAGGTAGCATTGTAGGGTTAATTCCAAATTTAGAAAAGAAATGGCATTGAACTGTTTAAAAATTTTCTTCATTTTATCTTTCTCGGAAGGAACTGCCGATATTAATTCAGTAGTCCAGAGCATTTCTTATTTAAACAACGAAAAAAAATATATTCATTGGGTTGCATTTTAAAGTGAAAGTAAAAATTTTTGAAGCAATCTTTCTGCTGTTTCTAACACTCCGTCATTTATCTTTTCGCGAATTCTGGAATGGATGTCTGGAGGACTTCACTTTAAATCTACCACCTCGAAACAAATTGAAAATTTCCTGCCGGTTGAAGTCGATTATTTCGGGACAGTGTCGATTAATCGAGATGCCATTCAATTTCTATCTTAATTCCTCGGCACGAGTGGGGGCTCTGGAATCTAAAA
Source organism: Cheiracanthium punctorium (assembly GCA_038373885.1). Taxonomy (NCBI): domain Eukaryota; kingdom Metazoa; phylum Arthropoda; class Arachnida; order Araneae; family Cheiracanthiidae; genus Cheiracanthium; species Cheiracanthium punctorium. The sequence continues at coordinate 909,107 of JAWZYV010005986.1, read as the reverse complement.
TGAGGAAATTTTATTCTGCGCCACTTTTCCTCTTCCCGTTCGCTTCTTGCTCATATTGGCTGACGAGGCGATTGGTAGCCATGGCAACCGGAGTCAGGACCCCGAATCGGGAGGACATCGATCAGCTGATTCACGAGGAACATTAAAAAAAAAAATAATAAACCCATCGCCCTGTTTTTTAAGCTATTTTTGGCGGTGAAATGACTAGTCTTTGGAAATCTTAAGAGATTTGGAATTTGAATTTTACTTAACGCATTCACCTTCTTCGTAGGCTCACTTTGATTTCGGCGATACTGTTCTTTTAGTAATGAGAAACTTGCGTTTATTGATGCTTAATTCAGTGTGTATGTAATTATTCAGTTATATATTCTGGACAATGCGTTTGATAAAGTACAAACTTTGCAACTTTTATCGCAACTTGATGTACGTTAAAAATATATCTTGTATTATAAAATCAGCTACCTTTCTCAAACTTTGTGCTTAAACTGCGTCCTTTTTTAATGTTCACCTTTACTACCTCCCCTTTTCAAAAAATTGTTTTGAAATAAGTTAAAGAATTAAAATCATTATTAATGTCTTACATTATATAAGCTCATATCAACGGCCGCACCATGGTAGAGTGGATAAGGCCCTGAACGTGGTAGCCGGCTGAAGTGTGACGGTATCGCCTACCGTGAGGCACTCTATTTAACGATCTGGAGTTTTGGACGTTTTTCCCCAGGTGTAACGTGAACACAGTTTAGAACCCCTTAAAGTGCTCCAAGCAAGACTCCCTAACGTAGGCAGACGTGGCTGGCCTAGGATTGACATTACACGTCTAATATCAACCTGCCTGAAATATTACGAACGATTATCAAAGTGTAGTAAAATTAACCGTGTTTTAAACTCATTGAAATTAAAACTCCGTAAATTTTTGTTACTTATAATTGCAAAGCATACTGAATTGTTTAAATGTTTGCCTCGTCAGAAAAAAAAGTTTAAAAAGAAAAAAAAAAATGGCGGTCTAGATATTTGCATACTTTGAAAGCCACTGGATGCTTCGTTAATGACAGGTGTTAGTTCAAAATGTTCTATATCTTAATTGAAATAAAATGCATTTTTATTTTCGTAAAATTGATAGTTATAAAATTGGTCGGCTTAGGATTAAAAATGAATAAAATTGTAAAATTAATCTTTTCGGAGCTCTGATCTTTCTTTAAATTTCTCGTTACATTATTCGGGTTATTGTTTTGGGAAACTTGCTCTTCAAAATCTGCTATCGTAAGTGTAATATTTTAGACTAAGCAATATGCATACCGTATATTATTCAACGGCATCTTCAACGAGTGCAACTGGAGTGAGACGTTCGTATATTTCCATTCAAAGCTTAGTATCGGAAGGTTAAAAGGATTAACAAATTACGTGATCACAGCTGATTTATCTGCTTATTAGTCTTGCCTGTGGGATTTCACCGAAAGCATTTTGTTAGCAACATATTATACACGTTGTATAATGTAACCAGCTCTAACCTGAGATTCATATGGGTGGAGAATTTTTGTATTGTTTCTAATTTAACTTCATCTTGGCAGCATTTACTTTCAGCGAATACTTGCAGTGCTGCATTATATGCCCATTATCTTTTTATTCATTTAATTCAGGATTTATGAATTTAATCGGTGCGCATTGTGAAAGTTGATGCAATTGATAAATTCGAAATTTATTTAGATTTTTGGTGTATAGGGAAATGTTTGTGTCGTTACACGGAATAGAAACAGAAATCCATCCAGAACTTAAGCTTAACTCAAGTCTTCCTAAACTCCAAAGCCACCTTTTGTCCCGGCTCAGCATTTCATTAGTTCTAAAACTTCGCGAGTTTCCACAATGAGAGTTGCTCGTCGGAAATAATCCTGCCCATTGTGAAATTTCAGCAAACCTTTCCTTTTTTCTTATTTCCTTTTTCCTTTTCATTCGCTTCTGCTTCCAAATGTAGATTTGGCGACGAAATGTAGTGAAAAAGAGCCTTCTGAAATTCAAAATAGCTTGCGTGCCAACATTGCTGCTTCATATTCATCTTGAATTCCTCATGCATATGCATTGTTAGGAAGTGCTTTGGAGTTGTGAGGGTTAGAGAGTAGTTTCGAGCGTTCTGGAATCGGTGCTCGTTTTTTAAACTAAAAATCGATGACTGGAAGGTGCTTTAGTTATATTCTTAGTTTTTTAGAAAAGTGTTTTTCTCCTATGCTAGCGAACCAGTTTCCGATAGTGAATTAAACTCGCAAGACTCATTTGAATATAAATATTGTTTGCATTAAAAAAAAAAAGACGGGACTTATAGAATCGCGTTCTAAAAAAACATGGCGTCCCCCCCCTCCTCAACAATCGGTGGATTTCACCGGAGCAAAGTAAATAGCTGATACAAACTAAACTGCCTGGCCTCGCTGATTCAAAGTCTGAACTCGGCAGTTCCTGTTTATCTCGTAAAGTAGGACAGGAAGAATACTAAAACCGAGTCATAAATACACTAAAAAGTACTTTTTTTAAAGCTATATCTGGGATTTTAAAAGGTATGAATCAGAAAGTGTTGGTTTGAAGAGTTTGACTATAGTTTAATATGAAGCAAATTTAGCCCTACAATGCAATTTTGTAACACTTGGCAGAAAAGTATATGGAACTAAATTTACTACACAGCTTCTTTTATTAGTTCATAAAACTAATTAAAATGCTTCATATGCTGATAAACACGGATACAGTAGGTTAATTTGGCTTACATCCCTCTACTATTATGGTTTAAACAGTCCAGTATTTTAATAACTTGTCGAAAACGTTTAAATTTCAGTCTTGTAGCATTTTATTTTTACCTCGATTAAATGCTTGAAGACTATTTTTCTTTAATTTTAAAGCTCAAATTTTTAAGCCCATACTTTTATCAGTTCCATTGATAATTTCATATTCTTATGAAACTTTTTGTCAACTTCAGTAATTCACGAAGTGAAATATTCACTCTGTTGGTGTAAATTTTACGCTCTTTAATTTGTCTAAAGGCACTATTAACACTTATACCTCCTTTTCAATCATCATGTTCCACTCGGTTTACTTTTTGCTGATATTGTGCGGGTCATTATCGGTAATTGTGTCAGATAAATAATTTTCAGTCTGTCTTTTATCTCTTGTAGCTTCCTGATCTCACTCTATTTTATTGTAAACTTATCTATTTTTTAATTATGTTGAGAAAGAAAAAAAACAAACTAGGAAGTCGACGTATTAAGGGTTAAATTTTTATTGCTAAAGTGAAAGTGTGTGAATTTGTTACTCTCATGATTTAAAAAAATCATGACTGATAGTCCAATAAAATTAGCAATACGATGTAGATGAAATTTTTGTTTACCTTAACCAGAAAATATTTTGCGCATTTTCTAATCAACACATTATTGAGGACCTTAAACATTTGAAATATTCTTTACTGGGATTTAAAAGTCTAATTCTGCCTACAAAGTTTTGTCTGCTTATTTATTTGTATGTTTGCACCACGTTTTGAAACAAACTGAAAGAAAATTCATTATTTAAAAAAATAAATTCAACTTTCGAAATGAAGCGTAATTAAAATGTCACTTTACTACCTCAGAAATCGCCAAAGAAAGGAAAAAAGTACCTTAGATCCATGTCTGAATTTTCGCGAAAATGAAACCTCTATGTACTTGGCCAATAAACAGGTTTGTTTTCGAACATACATTTTTCATCGAGCGGAGTTGAGCAAACAATTTAGTTTCAATCTCAAAATATCCGGATTAGAACTTAAATATTTCCTTGTTTTTCTACCGCCCGGGAAGTGCGCAGTAGCAGTCAAATATTGATATACAGTCTTGTTTGCTTTTACACAACGAAACTGGCTGTCGCTTCAGAGTCCTGCGTATGGATTTAAAAGAGCGCAGAGGATGGGGTGTAGTTTAATCGTGGTACTGCCAACTGCCATCGATCGCGATGAGAAATAATGAACTATCCATGCCGCCCGCTCCCTGTTTCCCGCGCCGTAGTTTTTCCCATTTATTGGAGTAGAGGTACAGAAAGCCATTTTGTTACTTTTCGATATCCTTTTCTGTGGGTGGGTGGGAGGTGGGGGAAATGGGTGGGTTGAAGAAAATGTCTTGCATTAAGACTTTTCTGTTTCTTCCCCTTAAAAAAAAAAAAAAAAAAAATTCAAGGAGTGTAACTTGGAAAATGTGGAATTTTTTCTTTTTATTCAAAGGAACAAGTTCGTGACATGTCTTTGAGGAAAAGGTTGATTTGGGGGGGGGGGGGGGTTGGCTTGATAACCGTTGGTCAGCGTCGATTAAGAATTGCGGAATTGGTTCTCTTCAGGCGTAAAACTGTCATCGTTAACTTTTCGATGACAAGCGAAATACCTTGAGGTATTTCGTAGCATTTATTGAGGTGGTGGGACAGATAGCTAAATTAATGTTAGAGGGGGAAATTACTTCATTAATCTTGCTGTATATTCTAAATTTTCATATCCATTGCTTTATACGCCTCACCATGGCACAGTAGCTATGTCACTGAAAATGGTAGAGGACCGAAGTGTGAAGGTCCCGGGTTCGGGTCCCATCGCACGGCTTACGATCTAATTGTCTGGAGTTACGGTAGGTTTTCTCAATATGTAACGTGAATACCCGTTAAAACGGCTTAGAAAGTCCTACCAAGGCACCCCATCTTTTAGAGATCGCTCTAGCGGAGCGTTGTCATAATCGCACACAAAACAAACCATTGCTTTGTACCGAGTGTTATTTCTCAAAATAAAATTTCAGAATGGATCTATATTTGACTCAAGAGGTAAGGCGGCTTTTTCTGTGACAATTATTTTGATAAAATGTTTTATTTCAATTAATATGGCCGCAAATTAATTTCTTTAAAATGCGGAAATTGTGTTAAACTGGGAAGAGGGGAGATAGTGTTTAGGGATGGACGCGAGACGAAAAATTCGCGTCTCGCAAAATAGCCTAAAAGTTTGTCTCGTCTCGCAAAAATCCCTATATCGTAATGTTAAAAATGTGTCTCGTCTCGCAAAAAAGCTGTAAATCTCTGTCTCGTCTCGCAAAAAAGTCGTCTCGCGTCCATCCCTAATAGTGTTCTGCATTACAAGGTTATGCATATTCACGAATTTTTTCTAACAAAATAGCACTTTTGAAAGCATGACGCTGGATTTTTTTTTAAGGCTCAGATCTACAACTTGAGTTAATTTAAGATCTGTTGCCTTGACATTTTGACAAAGTTTTACAAAATATAATTACCCTTGGGAAGTTTTTTCTTGTTCAACTATTATGAATCGAATAAGAGTTAGATCTGCTTTATTTCACAAAAGCGTGTCTAAAACTCTTTGGTCTACATGCATGATTTAAATGAGCCTGTTTATTGCTGGGAGTAGTTTCTTAAATATTGTATTAGTCGCCATAAAGCTAAGAGTTAAGCTTTCAATATATTGAAGATTTATGCAAAGTTTTCAGTGATTTGATGAATATTTCAGTACTTGTTGCAAAAATAAATTTAAAGACAAACTTATTTTTCCTAAATAAAATATTTAAAAGCTTCAGCCTTGCACACAGTGTAATTAAACATATTGTGCGGTTTTTCATTTTGTATTATACTAAGGTAAAATTTCTTCAAACTTAAAAATTTGATTACGTCAAAATGTAATTTAAGTAAATTTTAAACAGTAAATCTCAAACACAACAGCAACCAAAAAAAAAATTCTGATAAATATCTGCTTGTGAAACGCAACAGGTATAAACTCGGTTTGTAAATGTAATGAAGCAAAACATTTTCATAAGCCGCGTGATTTTGAATGTATTTGAACTCTCATCTATTAATATACATCTGGCTTTGAAATTTAATACTATATCGAAGTACATTGGATCCATCAATATATGGCTTATTCTCTTAATGGGGCTCGTTCAAATAATTTCGGAAGTCATACAGCGCATGGTTTTAATTTGTATGGTGCTCCTGATAAATATGAATTTAAATTCCCTCCAATTGGATGCGCTAAAAATATGTGTTACTAGTTAAAATGAAGAGATAAAAAAAACAATTTTAACTCGAATCTCAATTCAGAGTTTTATCTTGCTCCTAATTTAACAAAAAAACAGCAGGTGCTTATCAGTTTAGTTTTAAATGTAATTAATATATTGTGTTATTCTAGATGCAGCATTAGTGTTCCAAATAGGTAAATTTATCCTACCCCTCTTCCTTGTTCAGCATATGGACAGACAAAGGTCTAAACTATTAATGTCGCAACAAAATCCAGTTCCTCTGTCTTAAAATATTAAGTGGAAGAACCTCTTTCATAGTTTTAATCACAACATTGTCTTAATCGCTCGTGCATAGATTTTATTACATCACCCTAAAAATAGAATCCTTAAAAATGAAAGCGTTAATGTATAGGAGCATTTATACACAGAACAATTAAAACCTGAAGTCATTTTCCTGATTAATTTAACAACTTGCACGATACCTGTTCAGAGATTCTTTGACACCTTTAATGCCAGAGGTTTAAATGCTTGCAACAACTGATGTTCCTGCCGATTTTCGGAAACAAGATTTAATCCGAAACGTATTGCTGGCGTATATGCGTTTCCACCACATTTTGCCAGACGCTGTTCTCGAAACTTATTGATTTTGCAATTAGGAACCAGTGCAAAAGGAACTTTACGGTTTTTCCTGCATTTATTGGAGATCGGGGTATAAAGCTTCTCTGGGATGTACGCGGAGATCTCGTTCTGTAATTTTTAAGTTTCTCGCATGTGCATTTGATTATATTGTTGCAAATAAATTGGAACACTTTTATTCAAAATGTTAGATACAGTGTTTCTACAAAAATGACTGATTTACAGCAATTTTTGCTTCAAAATATATAGTAGGGATTATTTCAGGGGAAACCAGTTTCTCTAGCATATTAAAACTTGTTCATGTTAGAAAATGCATTTAAGTCCCTCATTCAAATAGTCATGTTGTCTTTTAGAACATCGTCATAAGGCTTCTAATCGCTAATTCCAGCCTTGAATTTGTTGCCTCAAAATTTCCTCAGACCATTAGCCCTAGCCTCTCATGCTCAGCAATAGAGCTCTCTTCAAAAGAGCTTTCATCCATGCGTACTGCTCGTAGGGCACTAGCAATACAGCTGTCCGTTATTTTATTCCATGCATTCTTCACCCAAGTAACGCCTTCTTGTAGCTTAGGCTTCACAAAATTTCGGCATAGATTTTCTCCATTCTGTTTTCAGTGCAGTCATTGATTTCTGCACTTAATGATCTTTAAATGGCTTGTTTATTGCAATATCAAGATTTTGGAGATATGCACTCATTCCTGCAGGAATTATTTCATAAATTCTCCTTTCTGCAAGGAAGTTCTTCATGGTATCAGCGCAGTGAGTAATGCTGAATTCTAAATTACCTGTTTGGCCATCTCAAAACAAAAGGTAGAAATAAATATAACCATATTCTTATTGTGTGCACTAAGCTTTTCCAACTTCAAGAGCATCAATACCTGGGAACACGTTCGATTTCCTCTTTATTGCTCTTACAGATGATTAGAGGAGGGACTTTTCTTTCCAAAGACGCCAAAACAGATCTTACACATGCACTTTCGAAACCAGTAGAGGGAACGTATATCGCAGGTGCACCCTTCTTACGGTAATTTGGGACCTTTGATCCATAAACACTGCAGCTCTATTTATAGCAATCATATTCGAGAGTTGGTACTCAGAAGTTTATGCCATTAGCGAAACGCTCGAATGCAAGCAATTGCACGTTTAATCACTTCAGTATCGCTCAACTGGAACAGCCCTGTCGATCTTGGGTGGTTCATATTGCTGAAAGAAGCCATCTGCCTAGTGTTGTGATGCTGTACGTTTTATCGGTTACCTTTGCGAAGTTAGTTGGTTAAATACCAGCCTTGTGAAGAACCAACCACTTTGCTCTTCTGTCAGCAGTCCATTCAAATATTTTGATCCAATTCAGGAAAAAATGGTGACAAACCTGATCCTCACATACGCTTCTTGGCATTACCCTCTATGATCGTTTGACTGCGGTTATACTCTGATCGCCATTTTGGGACCATTCATAGATTCAGCTTCTCTTTGCAAAATGCTGTTACTTTTATCCCTAGACTCTACCAATTCTTTTTTCTTGTACTCCACGAAATAGCTCTTTTTACTATAATTTTGAGTATCTAAACAAATTATCCTTCGAATTTATAGGCCTCTGTCGTTAGTGCGATATATTGAATGAATGTTCTAACTGCCTCAACCACGTCTATTTGATTCAAATGTGCATGCGTGTTGTTTTTCAATAAGTTGCTCATTTGGCTACCAGGTAATAAAACTGCCGTCCGACTCCCTTAACTAGGGCTTATTTTAAAGTTAGGGCTTATATTAAGAGTATCCTTAAAAATCATGGCTAAATTTTGTTTTGGGTCTTTTTGTAAGATGAAACATGGTAATGGAATATAACACACGGGCCTGGTAAACTTGAAGCATGATTTTGAGCTTAAAGTTCTGCTTCGACGATTCTTTCCGAATGGTTCTTTTATAACTTCCAAGCTTGGAATATTTTGTTTATTTTCATGATTAAAAAAATACTTGGAATATGCAATTAAAATAATAATATAAACTTCAAATTTTTTTTTTCTTGAAGAAACTCTCAAAATTACGAGTACCGAAGTTATTTCGCAAATACCTCTCTTAAAATTTCTTAAAGTTTGTAAAATTAGTCGCTGTTATTCATTCTAATCAGCCTCTATATGATTATAGCTTCCATTTTGAACTTCGCAAGAAAGTTTTTACTTTCATATTTCAATAAATTTTCTACTTCTCAAATTCACGCTTATTTATTCGAGAAAGCACTTAACCATTAACAAGAAAACACGTTCGCTACGAAGTGAACATCATTAAGTTGCGAATTTAAATTTAATATTTAAATATACTAAATGTCCCTGCACGTACTTGGTAGCTTTGAAAACATTTAATCGACTAAATTAGTAAAGTGTACTTCTAATAATTTCTTTCAAAGTATACGTGAAACATTCTACGCAAACCTCTTGCAGGGAAATGCTGCAGATTTGATAGTTTAATTCAATTTACGAAGTTAAGGCAAAATATTGACTTTGAGCGGTACGAGATTATTTCTAATATTCCGCTAAATTCCAAGGCGTACTTCTCGCAGTTCTGTAACCCCGGTTGATAATCGGCCTTAACGAAGAGCTCATTACTCTAAATTAGCTCACGCAAGTTTGTCGCTGGGTCAACATATTTTATTCTGATGTGCTTAGGCAAGCTATGATGATGCAAGTTGTTCGAAGATGCGGAGCATTGGATTTTTATCGGGGGAAGTACAGCTATGTGTATAATTCACTTTGCAATATTCCCAGTCATGGAAATTGGATGAAGGATGGAACCTATTGATGAAAGTTTTGCATAACATGTTAAATGCTGCTCTTTATTCGTAAATGGCTTATAATTTAGAAATGGTTAAATAAAAAAATCACTTACATTTGTTGATTTTTAGAAAAGGAAATGGCTACTTCTGAGATTCAGTCATTTTCGTGATACTTAAAATTTCTTTTAACTATTGGGTATTTGATATGCATGTAATGAAAGTATTTACGTTACGTTAGGAAACTTAAACATGCGAACAGTGTTTAAGTATTCATTCGATATCGAGCTTCAGACTTCTCGTAAATGTCACGTGTCCTGCTAATGAAACTTGATTTTTCTTAGCCAGCCAGTGCCTTGTGTGTTCAACGTATTCAAACCTATGAGATTTTGGATCATAATTTATTTCAGTTTTCAGATTGCTGTTACTGTCAGGTTGTTGTGTTCTAACAACTCATATCCAACAACTAATTTCAAACTTTCCAATATAACAAGTTGTTATATTGGAAGGATTGAAATTAAAGCTTAATAACTCTAATAAATATGAAGTACTGTAGGAATTCTTTAGTTTGAGGAAAATCGCGGTACGATTATTTCGCGAGACTGTGCACATGTACTTGGTGTACTTTTGATTGCTTACTTGAACATTGCATATAATTGTCTAAGTCTGTGGCGTATTGTGTAAAGAGTGCCCGGTGCAAACAAAACTGCTCTTACCATCAGTAAGAATGGCACCAATCGCTTCGTTTTGTACGTTAACTTTTCAATTTTCTGCGCAATGACCATTTACATTGGTTTCTGCCAGTGACGGTTTTGAAGTGTCTCCCATGGCAAATGCACCAATTACCATAACCTAGATACGCCACTCGTCTACGTTCTCGGATGTCTTGTTTTTAATTGTGAACTATGAATGTGCTTGTTCTGTCGACTCATCTCACTTATTCTTTTTTATTTCAGTGGTCCAGATGAATGGCATGGACACCTCCCCGGTATCGTCGCAGCAGCAAAATGGCAGTCTGCACAACTCCGTGCAGACGGGGACTTCCACGGAAGACTCGAAGACGAATCTCATCGTTAACTACTTGCCTCAGACCATGACTCAGGAGGAGATCCGGTCACTCTTTTCCTCCATCGGGGAGGTCGAGTCCTGCAAACTCATCAGGGACAAAGTCACTGGTCAGTCCATATCATTCTCTCATTACCCGTGTACACTCTCCCCGAAATTTTGAAATGGTTTTACAAATAATCATCATGCTGCCTTAAAACGAGTATGGTTTAAAAAGTAAGGTAACAAGTTCTTTTAAAAAAAAGGTTTATTCTCGAAATCAGATACGCAAACACGGCAAGGTATTTGTTACAGGATTTATTTTTTTTCCACATAGCCTCCATCGTCATCAAAATATTTGCTCAATTTCCATACTAATCCATCGAGCGGGTGTATTGTTACGGCAGGCCTACATGAAGGACGCCTGTCCCAAGCCTTCAGTGGAAGACTTAAGTAGTTCTAACTTGAAATCACGCTTATGTATCTATAGAGACCGACGTTGATTAAATCAGGGATCCGATGGCTCAGCCACTAAATGACGCATGCCATTCTGAACTGTGGAATCTGTTTAGAAATGGCGTCTTGCAAGATGCATTTTCAACTGCGCAAGAGATAGAAATCATTGGGCATGAGATCCGGACTGTAGAGAGGATGTTCAAATTCATTCCATCGAAAGCGCTGTTGCGAACCACGTGTCTTGTAGAGGTCACTAGATGACTTTTGATTAGTGATCGTCAATTGTAGGTGTGCACGGAATATCTTTCTCTCGGGGAGTGTGTGCCCCCGTGAAAGTTCTAATTACCTTACTTTTTGAACCAGCTACGTAAGACATACCTAGTAGTAGTTCCTGAATAGTTTTCAAATTACGCTTTCATTCAAGCTCTCGGTCAATCGCAAAGTTCTGTATAATAACGTCACATACTATTAGTGCCTCTTAGCTTGATCAATCAGACGTGATGGTCAGTATTGGAAAGATCAGAGATTGTCATGCTGAATTCGCTTGCTGCGTAGGAACAACAATTTGAGCTAATAAACTTCCATACTAATCCACTGTTCCGACGCTCCTTGGCTGTCATATTTTCATCCCTATCAGTACATACAAAAATTTAAATGTTTATTTATTTAACGGACGGGTTTTTGTCTTTAAATTTTCCCCTGTGCTTATTGTATCGTTCGCTTATTTAACAGCGTTAGCATGCAAATTAAACGAAGCCGTATTGCATTCTATAAATTCACTTTTGTGCAACATCGAGCATCAATTTTAAACAAAGTCTCTTGTGCAGGGTTGGGCAAACTTTTTCGGCCGTTGGCAAAAATTCGAAAAAAAAAAAGTTTGGTGAGCCAAGAAATTTTTTTTTCTAATTTTAAGAACAATATACAAGTATTACAATTTAAATATGCTAATGAGATGAATGAAATGCGATTTCATTTTTAAAATTTCCTTACATTGAGGTTCGAAGTGAGATGAACTGATTCTAAGGAATGAGGCTCAATGCTCATCTGTCAGTGTACTTCCGAAAGAATTCTCTAAGATTTATAGTTGAACACTTGTGTTCGCATATATAAGATGAAGTAAACATAGCACGGATTTTCTGGGCGTGAGGTATTAAATTTGGGAAACTTACTTTCGATAATGATTTGTAAATCTCTGGCATATTTAGAAACAACTGCTTGAGAGGACTGCTAGATTGCAATGAAGCTGCAAATCGAACCTCACTACTTTAAAATTTACGTTAAAAGGCATACTCAAAATATCCAATTCTGTTTGAATGGCACTGAAATCTTGAAATCTGCGTTCGAATTCAAAATGCACTTTTTTTCAAGCCATCTTCGTAATTCTTAATATGATAAATACATATTCTCCCAATTCATACAATCCAATCCATACATTTTCCAATACATATATTCTTAATATTATAAATACATATATTCTTCCAATTTCTGTCTCACCGGCTAATTAAATTCCACCAGCGGGCCGGATAAAACCTTCCGGCGGGCCGGATTTGGCCCGCGGGCCGTAGTTTGCCCATCCCTGGTCTAGTGCGTCTTTCCGCCTACGTAGTGATTCTTTTGGATGAAATAATCAGACTGAAAATTTGCTTTTTCAGTAATTTAAATGAAGGAACTTAATATTACAACTACAATGTAGTTTCGATCCCCTAGTTCTACATTGAAGATTCAGTTAGTATTTTCTCGTTTATAATTTATATAGTCAGTTTTTTCTTTGATTGGAAGTTTACAAACTTGGTGGTTTTAAAACATCTAAAGTCTTATTTCGAAGATGAATGATTTCGTAGAGGAGCAGGTTAGTAAATAATTTGAACTTTTAAGATGTTTGTGTTGTGAGTAATAATTTGAATATCTAAAAGCCACGAATTCGAAATAAACAGCTAGAATACATTTCGCACTGTTGCGACCGACGTCATGCTTTCACCAAATTAGTTACTTTGAATTTTGAAATAAAACAACGCTTTAAATTTTAAACTTAATTTAGCTTCGAAAAATATTTCGAAGTGAACGAGTAATTTGAAAGTATGTACTGAATTCTCTGTTAAACTTATCAGTTAAATGCCCTGAAAACTCTTTATTGTATAGAGTGACCAAAAACTTAGTTGAAAGAAGAAAGTGGAGGAATTCGGTGTAAATTTCAGAAATGAATAAAAGAAACTCAGGAATGCCCTTGCTAATTTGCAGCAGTACTTTTAACGGTAGATCTTATTTCTGTCACTTTGGCTACCTGTCTGTAAAATGTTTAGGCATTTTGTGAAAAATAGCTATCTCCTCTAATATGCGCTTAAATACCAGAAATCACGTTGTTGCTTAACTTTATTTTTATTAAATTTTATTTTAATTAAATTAAGTAATTAAATTTCATTAATGAATTAATATTTGAAAAAGTATTAACATCAACTGTCATCCACTACAAGTTCAAAAAAATGTATTTAAGCTTGAGTGGTTGAATAAAAAGTATTTTAACGATTGAAAATTTGAACAAGATATATAAATACATATAGGGAGAGTGTGAAGTAATAGTAGGAATTTTAAAAAAATGCACAGTTAGATGTTACAATAGTTCTAAAAACAAAATTTCAACATTCTACGGTCAAAAGTTTTAGTAATGCGAAATTATTTTTGGCTCCACATTTGGCGATATTTCGGCAAAAATCGCCAAGGTCTACGAAAAATGGCGATATATTTTGGGCATCTACTAAACAATGACCGACTATAGTGAAAATTTCCATAGACATTAATTTATTGAAAATCTTTTGGGTGCTCCTGTGTAGGGATGGACGCGAGACGACTTTTTGCGAGACGAGACAGAGATTTACAGCTTTTTTGAGAGACGAGATAAACATTTTTAACATTATGATATAGGGATTTTTGCGAGACGAGACAAGCTTTTCGGCTGTTTTGCGAGACGCGAGACACCAATTTTTCGTCTCGCGTCCATCTCTAGTCCTGTGAATAAACTCTCAAGTAGATTGGAAGCAAAAATCGAGATTCACAACTAGATGTTACAACAATCTTATACTATATGAAATTTCAACATTCTTCGAAAAAAATGCATTTTCGAGTTTTTGAGATTTGAGTTAAATAGAAAGACACGTACATCAAAAGTCGCCAAGCTTGGCGACTTTTGGGGTAATTCTTGAGGGAGGCACGTGACCGCGGTCGGACCATTACCTAATTGTATGGTAGGACGGTATTGTGTTTGAAATGGATGAATGTCTCTAAAACTGCCATTGACCGTAATGTGTTGGAAATCTTGAATATTTCTGTTGCAGAACTATCAATGATAAAGACACTTTTTTTAGATGGAAAAATTAATTTTGTATCCCTTAACAGCACATATCACCCGAGTCGTTTGAACTAGGTAGCGTAATACCTCTAAAATAAGCTTTAATGAATCAGTCCATAGAGCGTAACGTATTAACTATAAAGTTGAATGGGGCCGAAAGGGGGGGGGGTTGCAAAACTAGATGTCGCAACAATCCTGCATATACAGTTTCAACGCTATACGTCCAATAGATTTTGAGATATGAGTTTAATGAATTTCGGCCCATACAGCGTAATGTATTTAGAATCTTTCGTGTGGTCCTGCAGATAAATTATCCAGTCGATGCTTTAAAAAAAGGTATTTCAACTTGAGTGGATGAATAAAGTATTTGATCAACAATTGAAAATTTGAACAAGATATATATAGGGGAGAGTGTGAACAAATTGTTAGAATTGGGGGGGGGGGGAATTGCTGGAATTAACAGCAATCTGTATTCAGTTTATCAGCATTAGTAGCCATACTAAGTTGTCAAAGATAAAATTAATTCTCTACATACTTCTAAAAAAATGCATGAATTCGGAAATAAAAAAATTTCCGTTGTATAACTGTGCACGGTGACCCTTAAGCGACAATCGAATCACGAGTAGTCATTACGATGTCGACTTGTAGTCATTGAGGTAGATGTGCCCTACTCTCGTGACGGTTAAAATACGGCTTTTCAGTGTGGTCACATGATGACCCTGTAGAAAAAAGTAAGTCAAATAAATGAAAGTGCTGCCATCTATTTCAACTTTGGAACCTCTTCCAGGAATTTTGGTTCCTATGCAAACAAGGGTAAACTTATTCGTAGTAAAATGCGCTGCAGTTACTCCGTGCAGTCTTGAAGTCCCTTTTGAAAAGTTAACAGATTGCAATAATTGCTTTTGAAACCTGAAATTTTAGTAGTGTAGAGGAAAAAAAATAAATTTATTAAATTAAGATAAAAATCAATTTTTTGGAATATCTTCTTTTTCAAGTATTACCTCGTTTACTCGCGTAATAGTCGCACTTATGCCTTTTTTATGGCGAGTATAGGTGCAACTATTATGCGGGAAGTCTACTGCATAGTATTTGCGCACTAAAACATTACTAGTATTGAAATAAAATAACCATCATACTAAAAATTTCCTCTCATATATTAAATTTTTCTTCAATTGTACACAAAAGAAATTTTTCTTTTTATAGTAGTATTTTTAGACATTTATGAAAGTCGGGTACGTGACTGCGAAAGTTTCAATAAATTTCATTTTTAAAAATAAATTCCAGCAGAATTTAAAATGTTTTCTTCCCTAAATTATCGGGCGGTGAAACAACCTCATTAAATTACATCAGGTTAAAATTCCATATTTTAATACCTCTCAGTTTTAAAGAACTCACGAAATCTAATTCTTAACCAGAAGTAATACGATGGCTGTCTCTGGATGCAAATTTTAGTTGTATGAATATTAGCGTTTTAATATTAAAGCACAAAATTTGCATGAAAGCAAACCTAAAAATAAGTTATTTTAATTAAAACTGCTTTTAGAGGGGGTCAAGCTTGCGAATTCATACTCGTATGAAAACTAATTTCGTATTCAGATTTCGAAAATAAACTTCCGAGCGTGTTATATTCATTTTCTTTCAGAGTTTATGCTTCTCAAGATATGAATGTATTTCAGTTGTGCTGATGATATCTAAGTAGAAACAAGTCTACGCGATTTTATTTAATGTTCTTATACCGATAAGACTTCTGATACATAAAGAAAATTAATTTTACTAATAAGATTCTAATTGAATACTCCAGTTTCTAAATTCGAAGTAAATTTTCCAAATTTAATGTTTTTATTACAATCGAAAGCATGGCATAGTAAAGGTGATCGACTTTGAATGCCGATATTAATGCATAAACTTTACATGAGCCATTAATTGAGAAATAGAGCAACTCCATAAAGTTGAGAAATGCGACAAAATATAGTAACATTGTTAATGTACTTACATATGTTTTTATCTTTTTTTTGGGGTGGGGGGGGGGGTATTTTAATGGTGTTAATCGTTGTTATTCGGGCAAATTATTATAAAGTTATAATTACAATGTGCTTTAGCACTTAAGACTTTAAAAAAAAAAAAAGTGCAGTCAATAATTTGTGCAGTGAACGACTCGTACACAATTTAGTTTGATTTCAAGATATATTTTAAAAATTAGTTAAAATTATTTTTAAAAATCCAGTATACAGACGTTAACTTTTCTGCAAATTATCTTTAGGCTTGATTTGTTTTCTTATTTTGGGTTGAATATTACATTTTAAATCTAACCCCCCCCCCTTCCGCTCTTGCGCGCACAGACACCTCCCGTTCTCCTCCGTTGTTAGATTACCGCTCTTTCCTCACGCTGCTTGTACACGAGTGTGAATTGACTGACCATACTTACGCCTACAGAGAATAAATGTCTTTGTGTGTGTGTGTGTGTGTGTGTGTGTGTGTATTCAAAAGCAGATGTTGACCAGATGCTGTTGAAATGGAGTTGCCTATTGAAAAATAAACTTAATAAAGGTGCTTTAAATCTATGAGGAAACTGGCCAATTTATTTTTTCAGGATATTCGTAGTATATCAATTTCGGTCACCGGAAATTGAGTAAATTATTTTAGTAGTAATAAGACTGACAACATAGAAAAAGGTGGGGGGGGGGGAGTCTAGCATAATTCTTGCATGAACAAATTTAAAGGGAAGAGCCTGTAATTACGGTGTGCGATTTATCTGTTTAATGTTAAACATGACATGCAATTTTGAAACTTAAATCTGTAGACAGCCTATCTATCGTATTTGCCCCACCCTTCATTTTAAAACTAGATCTTTTGTTCTGAACAGCTGATATCTACCCCCGCTGTTAACATTTTTTTATGTATATACTTTGTGTTTCAAGGCAACAGCTGTTTGACCTTTTACTCCCCTACCCCCCCCCCTCTTTCTCGGTCTCTTCCGTTGTCAGATGTACTGCTTCCCTCCCCGCGCTGCTCGTTCATGACTGGATAAACCCTACTCGGCTGTAACGTACAGCCATCTGTCCTGAAGCATTCGGGTGCACGGATGGAGAAAAAAAAATATAAACTATTTATCAATTTATTCAGAACGGATACAATCCTTTTCCATTGGCGTAATGGAAGATTCAATAAAGAGTGTAAATTGACTGACCATATTTATGCCTACAAAGAATAATGAAAGTGAAATGTTCCTCTTGTATTTAAAAGCAGATGTTGGCGAGATATTGTTTTTAAACGGTTGAATTTTAGACCGGAAAGGAAGTTAAAAACTTCGCCCAATTTTTCAATTGTACAAAATATTTTGTAAATTTAAATTTGTATTTTTAGTTTTCATTCGTCAAAATGCACGATAGCTGATGTTAAGAGAAACGAAAATTATTTTTACACGATGTCATTTATTTGGGTGTTATTAATCTTGGGTGATGTGTATTTTTTAACCAATTCTTATGAAATAATTTACGGAACGGTACTGAAGAATGTTGATTTAGACACTACATCCCAGTATTTTAAATCACGAAGCTTTGATGTAGTCTTAAAGAAATAACAGACTGACTATCTAAACATGACAAAAAATGGGAAAACTGCTGAAATTGCACTAGAACGGATTTTATCTCAATATATCCTCCCCGGTTACGCCCCTGCCAAAAAGGGCAGTTAAGTTGCACACCCTACATATTATTGGTCAAAAAATGGACGGGTTAGAATGTTTTTGAATGTATAATCTTTGAAATATAGATTTTTATTTGTATAATCTGCCGTTTTAGTATATTTGAACTGCGTTAAATCTGCAAGGCTGTAGATTATTAAGCTCTTAAATGTTTTCTAACATTTGTATTCGTATGCTAGTTTATTAAAAAAATCTTTTGCACAGTATTTGCTAATATTAAAATTCTCTTTCAAATTTCTTAATTAAAACAATTTTACTCCCCTCCTTTTTTTCCCCCTTCGTAACTCAAAGAAAAAGGCACTGAATTTTAAAGTATTCTCGGGTTTTGACGTTTTGAAGTGCTGTTCAAATATACGAGGTGTCTCAAAGATCGTTTTGAAATATTTTTTTGAAAACTCCAATCAGTTTATTGCTGAGCGAAGATTCATTTTAACTGCTTGCTGATTTGAAACTGATTTTTTTAAAGGTTCTGATAGCAAAGATTTCAGATGAATTGCTTTTCCTTAATTTTAGATATTTCATCACTTGCAAATACTAAATATTTGATACCTTAGACCTGTTTGACTTCATTGGCTTAACATCAAAATTATTCTGATCGATAGATATTTTCCAATTTTATAACTTGTAAAAGTCTGCATAAAGCAATAGTTCAAAATTTCTTGTGGTGAATTATTGAACGAAAATAATTTATTTTAATATAACTTATCAAATGAACTTTTGGATAATTCATTTAGTCATTAATTGCCAATTTGTGACAAAGAACTAAAGCAGAGAATTAATATCGCAAAGATAATTGGGAATCTTGCGTAATTTTATTTTAAATTTTATGTAAATAATTCTTGCGTACACGCGAAATTGCTAATTTGTTTAGTGCCAGTTAATGATATTAAATCATTCAAATACAGGTTTCTAGCAATTAACTTCTGTAAACAGCTTTCTGAAGCTGTAACGGGTGAGCAGCCATCTTTGCCATGTTGAATTTATAAGAAAGTTAATTTAAATCAAAAAAGTCCCTCTAGGTGGCGCTCTGCGTGAAATAAAATGCAAATTGAACAAAAGGCCAAACTGCAAATGTAAAATTTCGTTATTTATAAAATAGTTTCTAAATATTTGTTAACTAGTCACCTTGAGCTGAATTCTACAGTTGCCAATGCAAGCGCCTCCAGGTGGATATTTAAACTGTAAAAAGGCTACCTTGGGCGTACACTTTCCCCAAGTTGGGGGTTGATTAGTTCACCAGTTTCAGCTGCAAAATGCTGTTTATGAGGGAAGTTTAATTATAACGACCTTGCATATCGGCAGCTTTTTAAATGGATTTCTGCCTGGCGTTTTTTTTCTTCTAATGTATAAATGTTTCGGATATCCATTTCTTCATTACCTATTTAAATTTAGCTACAGTGCATTTTTAAAGGTAATTACAACGGATACATGAATATTGTCAGAAACCCAGAAATTTTATGATTCAGTATCTTGATGCATCTTGTGAAATTTCGCAATTGTTTTATATAGAGTTTTGATTGAAAATTTTGTAAAAAAAGGTAGGTTTAGCAAATAAGAGCTTGAAGCGTAAATTTGTCTGAAATTTTTCTTTTCCAATTAAATTAAAATGTATTTAAAGTTTTAGTTAAGTAATGTGCTTTTGTTTAAGTGTAATATTAGTTTTTATAAATGTTTTCTAGCACTATATATTTAATAGCATGGAGTTACATTGCTTTGGCGGTGTTTAAATTAATAGTAAATATAGTTGAAACTACATTTAATTCTATGAAACATTTTTCAATATATGCGTATATAATATACAAATTAGGTTGCACAACTGTGCAGTATTTGATGTATCATGCAACAAACTTTAGAATATTTCAGTTTTCAAGCATTTCATTTTACAAGAGCACTTAGAAAACATTTTACTGATTCGATGTGAATCTATCATCCTTGAAGTTTAATAAAATTATTTGCGGAAGTTATCAGAATGTTCGATCAGAATCACACTGCAGCTAATTTAGCAAGAAAGTATGTAACCAGGAGGGTATTAAGAGCTTACTTTCTTGCCTCCCAATTATTTCTTTCTGGACCGTAGAATGAAATAACATTTTATAACCATTTCTAAAGGAATATCTTCGCGCCAACAAGTTTACTGGCTATTAGCTTATCCTTTCATAGTGCTCTAGCATTTTAGGTATTCTATGTAATTGGATTAAAATATTCTATCCTCGTAAACTGCTGCTGATGCACGAAACTTCAGAGAGCAAATTCCGCCCTTCGTTGACGAATGCTTAAGTAGATTGTTTTGCTTTCGCGCACAGATGTTACTCGTGCAGATGTTTCAGTGTGCAGTGATGCCATTCATTTGTAATTCATCCGCCCTGTAATCTAAACAATTGTTTTTATCTGGTAAAATTTCTTGCAATTAAAAAGTTGCTCTGCTCTAAAAATATTAATTTAGAAAATATCTGGTAATAATGCTACATGAAAATGCGCATCTGAATTTTAGTAAATTTTCTGAAACACTAAAGTCCTCGTACAGGCGAGTATCACTGTGGCCGAGGGATAGTACTAAAATGGTAGACAGCTGTATTGTGGAGTTTCAGCATCTGGCCTGGCCTATCGCGAGGCTATCGATCTAGCGGTCTGGAGTTTTGGTCGGTTTTCTGTGATGTAACTTGAATACGCGTTAAATACCTTTTCAGAGTCCGCTGTCCAAGGCTTCGCCATATTACGCAGATGGCCAATAAGTAGCTTTGTCATAACAAAGTAGAGATAAACTTTGAAAGTAAAACTCTTTATTAGAGGAACACCCCTTAGTGACAACTACTATCTAAAATAACTGCAGTATTTCTCCTCAATTTTCTGTTTATTTCAATATCTCAGTAGTAATACAATTTGAAAGTCTCATTTACTGAACTTTTCCAGTCTCTATCTACCCTTCCTTAGCTTACATTGGGGTTACAATCAATAACTTCTTGGCAAGTATTCATAGTTTACTCTCCAAACATGTTCATACCATTTAAGTTCAGTAAGTTTGATTCTAAGTATTAAATCTGCAAATAAAAAAAAATATTGATATTTACAATACTATATTACTGATAGACTTCAATGAAGCCCACATGATTACCGAAACTCAATGAAATAAAGTAATGTAATGGTTAGTACATTGTTTTGCCATGTCACAGGTCTGGGATACAGTTCCAGGAATGGGCAAGGTTGACTCAGCCTTCACTACTTGAGTGGGTGTATAAAATGAAGAGACCAATCTTGAGGATTAAATACAAATGGCTTCGCATCAGGCTGACAATCTGCCCCTGGGGGCATATGCTTTTGCACTCCTAATCCAATGGTCTCAAAGACGTGGATCGGCAGAACAAGCCTTTATTCCGCGTGACTGTTGCATCAGTATTTAGTTAATTTTCTCAATATATTAAGTCTTTAATGCCTTGTATGAATTCTTGAAAGTAGTTTTTAGCAATTGAATTTTTCTGTATTTTTAGGTTTGCATTAATTTTTGGATTGAAGAATCTGCTTATTGAAGAGGATTTCATTTACACCTCAATATACTTCATGAGTAAATTATAAATGAATAAACTAAATTCAATTTCTTCTGAATTTTTTTAAAGACCTCACCTGAGGAAAGCGGCGCAAATGCATAACTCTTTAGTTTCAGAAATACATACTAAAATTAAGCTGTATTTTGAAATATAAATTTACAGATAATAATGTTGAGATTGACTACGTATAGTGAAGTCAATACTACCACGTATAATTTAATATACATATACCATGATTCATAAGAATCTGATTTTAGAAAGTGATTTATGGCTCCTGAAAAGAGATTTGAGTTATTTTATGGCCCCAGTTTTCACCGAAGTGTGTGGGAGCAGAAATTCATATGTACTAAAGATACAGAAGTATAAAATTAATGGAGTAAAGCTGCTTGGGTGGCATAAACCATGCGAAACGTAACGCGTAATATTCGAAAGCACATGCCGATTCTCTCGAAGAATAAAATATATTGGATTAAATATATATCGAAGAACGACTAGGACAGGCAGAATTTACAATTATACCTATGACGCCACAATCTGCTAATAAATTAATAACCATAATAAAATATCTGGATTTTCAGATTTTTATAGTAAATCAGATTTTTCTATTCTATGTACATGGTTGTAATAAAATTAAATCCGATCACATTAACACTGTGCATTTGTTTTTAGAGTGGAACTATATTTTTAAGCTTTATTTAGTATTGGTACGAACCGGAAACATTTGTCAATGAAATCGGCATAATTGTATATTAGGATTGTTAAATTTTTGCCTAGAAATTTCTGATCTATTAAGGAAATCGAAATTTAAATTCAGTAACTTACCGGCTGATAAGCGTTTCGTCAACTAAATATAGTGTGTGATGTATATGGATAAATAACTCAGAACATTTTAATTTAGTTAATAAATTGTATTTTAAATAGATGCCAAACTTTCATTGTGAGGTTGACATTAGGTTGCTTGTGGTTTAGGAACAGAAATTCAAATTTTCGTTTTTCTATAATAACTAAAGCTTCTTATTCAGTCGTATTCTTTAAATATTTGACGAGTACTGGTAGTAGTAGGTAATCAAGAGTTCTGCCCAGGGGCAGCCCATGTTAATTGTGGGCAGCCGTGGGCAACTGTATAACTGCGTTCCCTGGGTCGAGAGAGAGAGAGAGGGGGGCGTGGTCGGACCGGATGTGGGGAGAGGATGTTCGAAGGGTTGATAAGAATTTTTTTTCCTTTTTTCAAATAAGGGGACTTGTAATTTTTTTCAGACTTTAAGATATTTTACAAATAAGGGGACTTTAACAATTTTTCAAATAAGGGGACTTGTAATTTTTTTCAGATTGTGACATATTTTTGAAATAAGGAGACTTGTAATTTTTTCAGACTTTAACATTTAGTATCAAAATAAGAGACTTGGAAATTTTTTTTCAGATTGCGATATATTCTCTCATGAAAAATAAGGGACTTTAACATTTAGTATCAAAATAAGAGACTTTGACATAATTTTAAATAAGCTATATGAATTACACCTGAAATAAAAAATTTTATTATAAAATGAGGACCCACCAGCCGCCCGGTAGAATTCGTCTACCGCCTCATTTCAAATAAAAATTCTTACTGTGCCTTTCCCCATCACGCTAGCCTCGCATGAATGGAGACAGGGCGTAGCACAGAGGATGCGTTGTTGTTTTTGTTTCTTTAAATAATAATTAACTATGTGGAGCAAAGAAATGAACAACATCCCCAGGAGGATTTAGTTTTCTTTACCATTTAGTAATAGAACCAATGCAAATTGAATAAATGCTGCTTAATACATACTTCTAATTTTTGTATACCGTTTAAGATTATAGCATATATTTAATAAGTAACAGTTTACTAGAATATTAAAGTAGGGTTTAGGATACCCATACATTTTCTACAAATTTCTTGTACTGTTAGGGAAGTGAGAAAATTATACCATAGAACGATTTTAGTACCTATATTTTTTACAAATAATGATTTAGATAGTGTATGAACTTTTTTATCTAAACATTTTTTTTTTTCTTAAGAGATTTTTACCCAAGTTTTAATTTTAAGTTAAATAATGTTACAACAAATATTTTTTTAACCAATAGTTTTAATTTTAAGTTAAATAATTTTACAACAAATTTTTTTAAATTAATTTTACAACAAATATTTTTTTAATCAAGAGTTAATTTATTTTTATTTTTTATTTTTTAAACCAAGTATTAATTTTAAGTTAAATTATTTACAACAAATATTTCTTTTTAAATCAAGCGTTTTTAATTTATCAAGAAAAAATTTTAATCAAGTGTTTTTAATTTATCAAGAAAAAAATATATTAATCAAGAGTTTTAATTTTTATCTAATTTTTGCATACCGTATTTTTGTTAAGTAGCCGTTTAACATTAAAGTACAGTTTTCTACAAATTTAATCTACTCTTAGGCAAGTGAGAAAATTATACCATAGAAAGATTTTTACAAATAATGATATAGTCTTATTTTCTATTGCGAGAAAATCACTTTACCCATATATCCCCCAAAACTCAAGTTTTTGTATACGAAATGCATGAATACGCGTTAGATCCCCTTAGAAAGTCTTCCTACCAAGGCACCCCTCATCCTAAGCAGATACCCCCGCGTGCAGGTTTACCTTAAAGCACAAACAAACAAAGTATTTATCTAAACATTTTTTCTTACCCACACATTTTTGATAAATCTTAGGCAGCGATTATACTAGTTTATATTTTCTATAGATCAATTAGAGAAAAAATTACAGTTTTAGTAATCCTACAAAATATTCTTACTGTATATCCCAAGAAGAGTAACTTGATTTATAGAATTTCAATACGATACGAGTTCGATTGTTTATGTGCAACACTCATTGCAGTTTGACTATGAAAGCATAATTTTATACATGCATTAATATTTTTAGAGGTATGCACTTAACCTATTTTATAGAAAGGTGAGCATAAACTTTTAGACTAGATAGTACTATTGTTAGAAAGTTGAACTATTGGAAATAAAAATTGAAGATCCGTTTTAGCACAGTTTTATACCGCACGGATATAAAATATCTTTCATCTACTTAGATAGTTTAAATCACAAATCATTACTTAAACTAAAAAATACAAGGTTTTTACTTACGTGAAGGGAGATCGTGCTAAATCTTCTAGTCTCTGGACAAAGTACCAACATCTATACGGCTAGCAAGACCGGAAAATCGAATAATGATTTAAAATACATTATCCCTAATTCCCGGTCCAACTAGCACATGTTCATTCATTCTTAATACCATCATATGCTGAAAATATTAATAATATTTTGACACTAAAAACAAAATAACACATTTGAAGATATTAAACGCTTTAAAAGTACTTTTTTCTTATAACAATTTACCAGATTCACAATGCTATTTTATGTAGGATAAAATTAGTTAGCAAGCGAAAATTTAATCTTAGTTAGAATTTACTGAAATACAAATACCATGCATGCCTTATTTTCTATTTGGAGAAAGCCCTCAAACCCCAGTTTTTGTATACAAACTGCATAAAGTACTTCTACCGATAATGCTATTAATATTAATTACACTGGATTACCAACTTAAAATTTCGCAAAACACCAAAATACAGAAAAACATACATTAACAAAAAAATCACACTTAAAAGTACAACACATCAAAAGTGCAACTATAAGAACCACATAATTATTTTCAATTAGAATTACGGTATCAACTTATATGTAACTAAAATAATAGAAAATATTACACTTACCCTATACTTGTACACGCGAGAGGTGAAAATAATAAAAATACATAATAATTCACAAAAGAATGATTGAAGTAAAATCCACGTGCCTGTGATATTGCTGATAACAGAAATTTAGAGATAAGAGAGTGCCTTGAGGCTCTACAGAGCCGGTACAATAAGAGTTGGCCAGTTTGCCGATAAGATAAAACCAGGGAGGGTGCTAGGGGTATGCAATTGAGGACACGTGTTTCATTCTACGTTCAAAAATGGGGACTTACGGATTAAGATCATGTTAGATTAAAGCCATTTCAATAAAAATCTATCCTTTTTTTTTTGTAAACATGGGCATTATATCCTAAATTAAAATATCAAAGTTAAGCTACAACGATTAATATATTTTACGTAGTTTAGGAAAATAATGAATCATTAAATTAATTTCTGTGAAACAATTAGCAAAGATCATTATACTAAAGCAAATTATTTTTGTTAAGTTTTGATAAATAACAGTAATAAATTATAGGCATTGCAGATGAATGAGTATTCACGTATAAAATAGGTATTAAAATTATTGTTTAAAACAATTTTTAGAATAATAAACTAAAATTTTTATTTAATAAAGTCATAAACTAAAATTATTAATTAAAACTTGTTAATAAATTAAACATATCAAAATTTTTTTTATAGACTTAAATTTTACATAGACATCCTTTTAATAAATGCATAAACTAAACTTATTGTTTAAAACAATTTTTAGAATAATAAACTAAATTTTTATTTAATAAAGTCATAAACTAAAATTATTAATTAAAACTTGTTAATAAATTAAACATATCAAAATTTTTACACTCAATTTTTTTTATATACTTAAATTTTACAAAGACATCCTTTTAATAAATTCATAAACTAAAACAATTTTTACAATAATAAACTAAAATATTTATTTAATAAAGTCATAAACTGAAATTATTAATGAAAACCTGTTAATAAATTAAACTGATTACTCTAAAAGATAGCTAATCACAACATATATCGGAAAAAATATAAGCAATTATAATACCTGAAAAATACCGGACAACACTCTTGTTGCATGCGGACAAAACATCGATCTGCTCGGCTAAAGAATTCTTAGTTACCCGTTGCAGGAGACCTTACCTACGCCCAACCTACAAACTCTACAAATTTAACGGCAACTGATTTTCTCTTATCAGGTATCACAGATCAGATAAGAGATAAGGAAGTGACATGCGCAGAAGACACGTGATAGTGACGTGTGCAAATCTGTGTTGATTGAATATCCGCTAGATTCGTTGGCAGGATGTACATTGAGTGGCAACTCTCTGTAACAGGCTAAGACAAGTTAGATGATGCAATATCTACAGGGTTGAGGAAGGTAGAGGGCGCTTGGGTAATCACGTGATTTTTTTAAAGAACCAGTAAAGACATTTTAGTTAGATAAAATGGCCAGGTGTGTGTTGCGAGACTCCCTTTGCACTGTGTGCGTCTATACTTAAGACGTGTGTTTTAATTGATTTTTCGCCGAGTTTCAAAAATGTGTTTGCTTGAATACACTCCCGAGTTTTATACCCAAAGTGATGCTGATGTGTTGCTGCAAGAAATAATACAATTGCCTTTAGATGTAAAGCCTCTGCAAAGTAGTGAAAAGAAAATTTCCTCGACCCGTAAAGTAATTACTTTTGCTGATGAAGGAATCAATTACAGTTTACCTGGAGCAACAGTCTCTGTTTACTCTTGGATACCCATTTTGCAAAAAATACGTGAAGATCTACAGAAAGTGACAAATTATGAATTTAATATGATGCAAGTGAACTTTGGCTCTGAAGAACAACCTAAAATTGAAGATGGTAACTACGAAGATTTTAATCTGGACCTATCATCAGGTGTATGCATTCTAAGTTTTGGATCTAAACGAACTTTGGATTTTAAACCAGCGAACTGTGAAACCACTACCATTAAATTAGAACATGGTTCAATGTGTAAGATATATCCCCCAACCAACAAACTTTTAACGCATGGTATTCCTTCTGAACCTTATGTGACAGACCCGCACATTAACCTAACATTTGCCAAAATGTACATTTATGAGCCTTCCCCGAAAAGGGCAAAGTTGGACTATTGGACGGATCATCTTTACCATAGCTTATATGCTTCTGTAAATAGTACATGGCACTTGGAAAGACTTATCTACGTTTCACTTCACGATGAAAGAACTGACTTGAAGATCCATATTAGACAATTTATTCAGAATGCCCAATTAGACTATATACCAACCGGTCAGGGAGTCGTGATGAACCCTTCCACATGGATCGAATTTATTGTAAAACTACTAGATTTTAATATAGGGCATAGCAATAGCTCTTTTATTTGTAATAATCAATTATCTGTATTTAATGATGATGGAAAATGCATCTTACAACAAATTTACAAAACCGGAGATTCATTCACGTTAAATCCAATTTCCTTAACACTTTTAAATGATCAAGTAAAAAAACTTTGCGAAATGAGAAATGAAATATTGGAGTGCATTCTAAAAACGCTATATACGACGACCCTGCCTCATTTAATTTTAAAATTAAAGCCGCAAAAATGTAACCGCGAACCCCATTGTAATTATGATGAGGCGAAACAACAATTAATGGATATAGTACATCAGAAAATTTTTAAAAAAATAGGCCGGGTTCAGGATCATTCTTCACAAAGGATACATGCCTGTTCGAATAGAACACATGTTGATGAGCGAGAAGGTCTTATAAGTAGTAAAGCATGGTTTACGGTTGACATGCCGTATATTGCAAGAGAGATATGCGAGAACAAATGTACTTGTCATTATGACGGAGAATTTTTTTCAAACATTTTCATTGAAGACTATATGAAGTATCTTCAAAATGTGCTATTTAATACATTTTTTCAACCGTTTTCAGATTTTGCTAATTCCAAGGATGACAAAACATGTGTAATTATGTGATGTTATTGGTGTATAACTAGTATTGCAATTGTAAAAAAAAAATTAAAACCATTGTGATTATGTAGAAAAGGCATGCTTGCTTCTACAACAGTAAGATATTACTGACTTGTGCATGCTTAGTTATAGAATACTCATTGAAAAGTTATTATTTTCTTAATTGTGTAAATAGTTTGTGTAATTTAAAATATATTTTTGTAAATAAATAAGTTTAAATACGAAAACTTTTCTGTGTTTTCTTTATGTGTATGTGTGTGTTGATTACTTGCAATATAAAAATTTATAAAATTTTACTGAAGCAAAAAGTGGTAAAGTTAACATACTTGGTCAAGATTTAAGGTTCTCGTGTCGTGTTTTATAATTATCTTTTATACACTACAAGGTAAAAAGTTACAAATTTAACAAAATTTATTGAAGCATGTACTATGGAAACATTAATCTACTACATAGAAATAAAATGTTCTGATTAAAATCATAAACTTAAGTGTGATAGGTAAATTGAGTTACATGAGAATTCACAAAGTATTAATTTTTTTATAAAATGAACTTGGCTAAAAAAGTAAGTTTCCATAATTTTATAACTTAATCGATTTTACATGTTTTTCAAAAATAAAGTTAAGTGAGATAAAGAAACTTAGTATTTTTAAATAAAGATTTTTTGAGGTATTCTTTAATGTAAAGATCTTACCACATTTTACTTGAAGTAACAGAATATTTTAAATCAGACACTATGTTTTTAAAACATCAGAGTATTAACTTAGCATATTTTTATTAAGTAATGGGCTTGAATATTTTTATAAGAAATATCAACTAAGTGCACATATTACACATTTTACTGATTAAGATGGTTATGCTTACAAATTTTAAATAAATATGCTCTTACTTTTATACATGTTACTTGTTCAAACTAAGTGTACTTTTGATTTGTATACGTTTATGAGTTCTCATAAGTTATGAAATTATTTCTCGAAAGGAACTTAGCTATTAGAACTTTGTAAATTTTGTAGAAGTAGTATGCTTAACATGTTTTTCATGAAATGGATTTAAATTTGGTATAGAAATAATCAGTTATTTTTGCATAGATGTATAAACTTATCTTTATGTAAACCATAACTAATTAAAAGTAACATAATTTATGTCTATACAAAGTGAGGGACTTAAACTATTTTTCAGAATTATCAAGTAAAGGATTTTACAAAATACTTAGTAAACTGCATTAATGGATTGTAAGTTGTAATTTTTTTCTGTTAGAAGTTTTGCACATTGCTATATTTTATGTTCTGATAAGTCGTTGAATATATTCTTTAAATAAACTAACAGATCTGTACTTTGAAAATTTCATTGAAGTGATGAACTTTGGTATTTTTAGAATGTTACGAACTTGATACATTTTTTCTGAAGTGCTAGATATGTGAAATTGTCTTTTTAGAAACATTGAATTATTCATATTAGTGCATTTCAGTTACTCTTTCAAGATAACGGACTTAGAATTTTTTACAAATAGCAAGCTAGTAACTTGCTAAACATGCTTCTTGCAAATATTTTTAAATACCGTTCTTAAAAATCACAGTGTCTACTTAATTTATTATATTTTAATTTGTTTATTTCTTTTAGTAGTTACAACTTTGATAATTTTTAAGAACGGTATTTAAAAATATTTGCAAGAAGCATGTTTAGCAAGTTACTAGCTTGCTATTTGTAAAAAATTCTAAGTCCGTTATCTTGAAAGAGTAACTGAAATGCACTAATATGAATAATTCAATGTTTCTAAAAAGACAATTTCACATATCTAGCACTTCAGAAAAAATGTATCAAGTTCGTAACATTCTAAAAATACCAAAGTTCATCACTTCAATGAAATTTTCAAAGTACAGATCTGTTAGTTTATTTAAAGAATATATTCAACGACTTATCAGAACATAAAATATAGCAATGTGCAAAACTTCTAACAGAAAAAAATTACAACTTACAATCCATTAATGCAGTTTACTAAGTATTTTGTAAAATCCTTTACTTGATAATTCTGAAAAATAGTTTAAGTCCCTCACTTTGTATAGACATAAATTATGTTACTTTTAATTAGTTATGGTTTACATAAAGATAAGTTTATACATCTATGCAAAAATAACTGATTATTTCTATACCAAATTTAAATCCATTTCATGAAAAACATGTTAAGCATACTACTTCTACAAAATTTACAAAGTTCTAATAGCTAAGTTCCTTTCGAGAAATAATTTCATAACTTATGAGAACTCATAAACGTATACAAATCAAAAGTACACTTAGTTTGAACAAGTAACATGTATAAAAGTAAGAGCATATTTATTTAAAATTTGTAAGCATAACCATCTTAATCAGTAAAATGTGTAATATGTGCACTTAGTTGATATTTCTTATAAAAATATTCAAGCCCATTACTTAATAAAAATATGCTAAGTTAATACTCTGATGTTTTAAAAACATAGTGTCTGATTTAAAATATTCTGTTACTTCAAGTAAAATGTGGTAAGATCTTTACATTAAAGAATACCTCAAAAAATCTTTATTTAAAAATACTAAGTTTCTTTATCTCACTTAACTTTATTTTTGAAAAACATGTAAAATCGATTAAGTTATAAAATTATGGAAACTTACTTTTTTAGCCAAGTTCATTTTATAAAAAAATTAATACTTTGTGAATTCTCATGTAACTCAATTTACCTATTACACTTAAGTTTATGATTTTAATCAGAACATTTTATTTCTATGTAGTAGATTAATGTTTCCATAGTACATGCTTCAATAAATTTTGTTAAATTTGTAACTTTTTACCTTGTAGTGTATAAAAGATAATTATAAAACACGACACGAGAACCTTAAATCTTGACCAAGTATGTTAACTTTACCACTTTTTGCTTCAGTAAAATTTTATAAATTTTTATATTGCAAGTAATCAACACACACATACACATAAAGAAAACACAGAAAAGTTTTCGTATTTAAACTTATTTATTTACAAAAATATATTTTAAATTACACAAACTATTTACACAATTAAGAAAATAATAACTTTTCAATGAGTATTCTTTAACTAAGCATGCACAAGTCAGTAATATCTTACTGTTGTAGAAGCAAGCATGCCTTTTCTACATAATCACAATGGTTTTAATTTTTTTTTACAATTGCAATACTAGTTATACACCAATAACATCACATAATTACACATGTTTTGTCATCCTTGGAATTCGCAAAATCTGAAAACGGTTGAAAAAATGTATTAAATAGCACATTTTGAAGATACTTCATATAGTCTTCAATGAAAATGTTTGAAAAAAATTCTCCGTCATAATGACAAGTACATTTTTTCTCGCATATCTCTCTTGCAATATACGGCATGTCAACCGTAAACCATGCTTTACTACTTATAAGACCTTCTCGCTCATCAACATGTGTTCTATTCGAACAAGCATGTATCCTTTGTGAAGAATGATCCTGAACCCGGCCTATTTTTTTAAAAATTTTCTGATGTACTATATCCATTAATTGTTGTTTAGCTTCATCGTAATTACAATGGGGTTCGCGGTTACATTTTTGCGGCTTTAATTTTAAAATTAAATGAGGCAGGGTCGTCGTATATAGCGTTTTTAAAATGCATTCCAATATTTCATTTCTCATTTCGCAAAGTTTTTTTACTTGATCATTTAAAAGTGTTAAGGAAATTGGATTTAACGTGAATGAATCTCCGGTTTTGTAAATTTGTTGTAAGATGCATTTTCCATCATCATTAAATACAGATAATTGATTATTACAAATAAAAGAGCTATTGCTATGCCCTATATTAAAATCTAGTAGTTTTACAATAAATTCGATCCATGTGGAAGGGTTCATCACGACTCCCTGACCGGTTGGTATATAGTCTAATTGGGCATTCTGAATAAATTGTCTAATATGGATCTTCAAGTCAGTTCTTTCATCGTGAAGTGAAACGTAGATAAGTCTTTCCAAGTGCCATGTACTATTTACAGAAGCATATAAGCTATGGTAAAGATGATCCGTCCAATAGTCCAACTTTGCCCTTTTCGGGGAAGGCTCATAAATGTACATTTTGGCAAATGTTAGGTTAATGTGCGGGTCTGTCACATAAGGTTCAGAAGGAATACCATGCGTTAAAAGTTTGTTGGTTGGGGGATATATCTTACACATTGAACCATGTTCTAATTTAATGGTAGTGGTTTCACAGTTCGCTGGTTTAAAATCCAAAGTTCGTTTAGATCCAAAACTTAGAATGCATACACCTGATGATAGGTCCAGATTAAAATCTTCGTAGTTACCATCTTCAATTTTAGGTTGTTCTTCAGAGCCAAAGTTCACTTGCATCATATTAAATTCATAATTTGTCACTTTCTGTAGATCTTCACGTATTTTTTGCAAAATGGGTATCCAAGAGTAAACAGAGACTGTTGCTCCAGGTAAACTGTAATTGATTCCTTCATCAGCAAAAGTAATTACTTTACGGGTCGAGGAAATTTTCTTTTCACTACTTTGCAGAGGCTTTACATCTAAAGGCAATTGTATTATTTCTTGCAGCAACACATCAGCATCACTTTGAGTATAAAACTCGGGAGTGTATTCAAGCAAACACATTTTTGAAACTCGGCGAAAAATCAATTAAAACACACGTCTTAAGTATAGACGCACACAGTGCAAAGGGAGTCTCGCAACACACACCTGGCCATTTTATCTAACTAAAATGTCTTTACTGGTTCTTTAAAAAAATCACGTGATTACCCAAGCGCCCTCTACCTTCCTCAACCCTGTAGATATTGCATCATCTAACTTGTCTTAGCCTGTTACAGAGAGTTGCCACTCAATGTACATCCTGCCAACGAACCTAGCGGATATTCAATCAACACAGATTTGCACACGTCACTATCACGTGTCTTCTGCGCATGTCACTTCCTTATCTCTTATCTGATCTGTGATACCTGATAAGAGAAAATCAGTTGCCGTTAAATTTGTAGAGTTTGTAGGTTGGGCGTAGGTAAGGTCTCCTGCAACGGATACCTAAGAATTCTTTAGCCGAGCAGATCGATGTTTTGTCCGCATGCAACAAGAGTGTTGTCCGGTATTTTTCAGGTATTATAATTGCTTATATTTTTTCTGATATATGTTGTGATTAGCTATCTTTTAGAGTAATCAGTTTAATTTATTAACAGGTTTTCATTAATAATTTCAGTTTATGACTTTATTAAATAAATATTTTAGTTTATTATTGTAAAAATTGTTTTAGTTTATGAATTTTATTAAAAGGATGTCTTTGTAAAATTTAAGTATATAAAAAAAATTGAGTGTAAAAATTTTGATATGTTTAATTTATTAACAAGTTTTCATTAATAATTTTAGTTTATGACTTTATTAAATAAAAATTTTAGTTTATTATTCTAAAAATTGTTTTAAACAATAATTTTAATACCTATTTTATACGTGAATACTCATTCATCTGCAATGCCTATAATTTATTACTGTTATTTATCAAAACTTAACAAAAATAATTTGCTTTAGTATAATGATCTTTGCTAATTGTTTCACAGAAATTAATTTAATGATTCATTATTTTCCTAAACTACGTAAAATATATTAATCGTTGTAGCTTAACTTTGATATTTTAATTTAGGATATAATGCCCATGTTTACAAAAAGGATAGATTTTTATTGAAATGGCTTTAATCTAACATGATCTTAATCCATAAGTCCCCATTTTTGAACGCAGAATGAAACACGTGTCCCCAATTGCATACCCCTAGCACCCTCCCTGGTTTTATCTTATCGGCAAACTGGCCAACTCTTATTGTACCGGCTCTGTAGAGCCTCAAGGCACTCTCTTATCTCTAAATTTCTGTTATCAGCAATATCACAGGCACGTGGATTTTACTTCAATCATTCTTTTGTGAATTATTATGTATTTTTATTATTTTCACCTCTCGCGTGTACAAGTATAGGGTAAGTGTAATATTTTCTATTATTTTAGTTACATATAAGTTGATACCGTAATTCTAATTGAAAATAATTATGTGGTTCTTATAGTTGCACTTTTGATGTGTTGTACTTTTAAGTGTGATTTTTTTGTTAATGTATGTTTTTCTGTATTTTGGTGTTTTGCGAAATTTTAAGTTGGTAATCCAGTGTAATTAATATTAATAGCATTATCGGTAGAAGTACTTTATGCAGTTTGTATACAAAAACTGGGGTTTGAGGGCTTTCTCCTAATAGAAAATAAGGCATGCATGGTATTTGTATTTCAGTAAATTCTAACTAAGATTAAATTTTCGCTTGCTAACTAATTTTATCCTACATAAAATAGCATTGTGAATCTGGTAAATTGTTATAAGAAAAAAATTACTTTTAAAGCGTTTAATATCTTCAAATGTGTTATTTTGTTTTTAGTGTCAAAATATTATTAATATTTTCAGCATATGATGGTATTAAGAATGAATGAACATGTGCTAGTTGGACCGGGAATTAGGGATAATGTATTTTAAATCATTATTCGATTTTCCGGTCTTGCTAGCCGTATAGATGTTGGTACTTTGTCCAGAGACTAGAAGATTTAGCACGATCTCCCTTCACGTAAGTAAAAACCTTGTATTTTTTAGTTTAAGTAATGATTTGTGATTTAAACTATCTAAGTAGATGAAAGATATTTTATATCCGTGCGGTATAAAACTGTGCTAAAACGGATCTTCAATTTTTATTTCCAATAGTTCAACTTTCTAACAATAGTACTATCTAGTCTAAAAGTTTATGCTCACCTTTCTATAAAATAGGTTAAGTGCATACCTCTAAAAATATTAATGCATGTATAAAATTATGCTTTCATAGTCAAACTGCAATGAGTGTTGCACATAAACAATCTAACTCGTATCGTATTGAAATTCTATAAATCAAGTTACTCTTCTTGGGATATACAGTAAGAATATTTTGTAGGATTACTAAAACTAATTTTTTCTCTAATTGATCTATAGAAAATATAAACTAGTATAATCGCTGCCTAAGATTTATCAAAAATGTGTGGGTAAGAAAAAATGTTTAGATAAATACTTTGTTTGTTTGTGCTTTAAGGTAAACCTGCACGCGGGGGTATCTGCTTAGGATGAGGGGTGCCTTGGTAGGAAGACTTTCTAAGGGGATCTAACGCGTATTCATGCATTTCGTATACAAAAACTTGAGTTTTGGGGGATATATGGCTAAAGTGATTTTCTCGCAATAGAAAATAAGACTATATCATTATTTGTAAAAATCTTTCTATGGTATAATTTTCTCACTTGCCTAACAGTAGATTAAATTTGTAGAAAACTGTTACTTTAATGTTAAACGGCTACTTAACAAAAATACGGTATACAAAAATAGTAAAATTAAAACTCTTGATTAAATATTTTTTTTCTTGATAAATTAAAAACACTTGATTAAAATTTTTTCTTGATAAATTAAAAACGCTTGATTTAAAAAGAAATATTTGTTGTAAATTAATTTAACTTAAAATTAATACTTGGTTTAAAAAATAAAAAATTAAAAATAAATTAACTCTTGATTAAAAAAATATTTGTTGTAAAATTAATTTAAAAAAATTTGTTGTAAAATTATTTAACTTAAAATTAAAACTATTGGTTAAAAAAATATTTGTTGTAACATTATTTAACTTAAAATTAAAACTTGGGTAAAAATCTCTTAAGAAAAAAAAAAATGTTTAGATAAAAAAGTTCATACACTATCTAAATCATTATTTGTAAAAACTATAGGTACTAAAATCGTTCTATGGTATAATTTTCTCACTTCCCTAACAGTACAAGAAATTTGTAGAAAATGTATGGGTATCCTAAACCCTACTTTAATATTCTAGTAAACTGTTACTTATTAAATATATGCTATAATCTTAAACGGTATACAAAAATTAGAAGTATGTATTAAGCAGCATTTATTCAATTTGCATTGGTTCTATTACTAAATGGTAAAGAAAACTAAATCCTCCTGGGGATGTTGTTCATTTCTTTGCTCCACATAGTTAATTATTATTTAAAGAAACAAAAACAACAACGCATCCTCTGTGCTACGCCCTGTCTCCATTCATGCGAGGCTAGCGTGATGGGGAAAGGCACAGTAAGAATTTTTATTTGAAATGAGGCGGTAGACGAATTCTACCGGGCGGCTGGTGGGTCCTCATTTTATAATAAAATTTTTTATTTCAGGTGTAATTCATATAGCTTATTTAAAATTATGTCAAAGTCTCTTATTTTGATACTAAATGTTAAAGTCCCTTATTTTTCATGAGAGAATGCATCGCAATCTGAAAAAATTTTCCAAGTCTCTTATTTGATACAATATGTTAAAGTCTGAAAAAATTACAAGTCTCCTTATTTCAAAAATATGTCACAATCTGAAAAAAATTACAAGTCCCCTTATTTGAAAAATTGTTAAAGTCCCCTTATTTGTAAAATATCTTAAAGTCTGAAAAAAATTACAAGTCCCCTTATTTGAAAAAAGGAAAAAAAATTCTTATCAACCCTTCGAACATCCTCTCCCCACATCCGGTCCGACCACGCCCCCCTCTCTCTCTCTCGACCCAGGGAACGCAGTTATACAGTTGCCCACGGCTGCCCACAATTAACATGGGCTGCCCCTGGGCAGAACTCTTGATTACCTACTACTACTGGTGTTTCCTATGTATCTTGAATTGCAGTACTATGACTTTTTCATTTTTCTCTAATTTTATCATTGATTTTTGATATGAGTATCTTTTGACATACACCCTTAACAACAAAAACAACAAAAAAAAGTAAATCTGATAGTCTTCCTACATAAATTAAATTTTTGCGAGCCCTTGGTCTAATTAGTTGAGGATTTTTTTATAGGCTTCACTACACAGTAAAATAAATGGGAATAAGATGCCCTTTATAATTTACTTTTAGACAAGGAACTTCGCAGTGAGCTGTTTTGAAGGAATTTCATTTAAAAAAATTCAGGTTTAGATTTTTTTTTTCGAACTCTCTTTTCGTAACTTAACTAAGTTTATCATTTGTCTCTACAAGCTGTACTATGCAATGAAATATTCTAAATTTTGAAGTGCTTGACATTATTTATTCGCCAAAATTAGTTTTTCGAAATATACCATTAAAGGTCAATACGTGTATTGCTATTGCATTAAAAAATCATTTTTACACAACTTTTTAGCCTTATAATTATACAAATGAAATTGTTTTTCAGACGTCAGCAGTCAGCTTGCAGATTGATGAAACTAACCAACAATTTGATCCAAAAATCTTAATCCTGTCTATTCGGGGAGGGGGGGGGGGAAATCCTATCGTTTGTGCCTATCTGCAACATCTGGCCATAGCGTACGCGTGCCGTATGCATGCTCAGTTTTTCTAACATTAAAGTCGCGAGTTGCAAACAGATGGTTTAATCGCGGCAGCTGATCGAAGAGTGTGGCTTTGTGGAAAGGGACCGCCCTTTGTCTGGTAACGGGCAATGGAGCCTTAATGGCTTTTCTTTTAGTCGCTGAATTCGAAAATAAAAAATCTAGATTGCTGTTGCAGCTTTCACTTAATATTTATCTTTGATACATATTTTTCGAAACTCATTCTTAAAACAATCTTGCATATTCTTCAAAACAAATTGCGTCAAAGATTTAAAACTATGTGATATGCGGGCGTAGCTATCGCTTTATCATGGGAGATGTCAGGTTAAGGGGACGAAGGGGTCATTCTTGGTGTAAAACTTGACTCTCGGTAAATTTTACTGTAAATATTTCAAAATTTTAAAAGCAATGAACTTTTTTAAATTCTTTGTAGTAAATATTATGCATAAAATTATAATTTTTGATATTTATATACAAAATTTATATAAAATTTTGAAAATTTGTATAAAATTTAAATATTTTACCGTATACTATTTTTATAGATGGGCTACCACGGATTCAAAAGGTGATTATTTGGCTATACTTAGCGTTTGTTCATAGATTAAGGGGTGTGTCGTGATCCCCCAACCTCCCCAACTTTATAGGTCCGTGATGGGATATAATAAAATCGTGGAAATTCTGGAAAATTCTCCAATGTAATATTTTGCCAAATATGACTCTATAGCATACCATGCAGTTCATTCCTTTGAGCAAGAATTTACGTATATTTGTATGGAAATTTCAGAAAGCATATTAAATCACCTAAGTGCATTGAACGACGACACATTAACTATAAATATTTTCGTATTCATAGTGAAGTATTTTAGAAGTTTTAATTTTCAGTGGATTTTAAAAGTTCTCAAAAAGGTAACCAAGGATTATAAATTCTTTTCGGCCGATGTTTCAATTTTACGATACATAATTTATGTCGAAATCTGTAATTCTTGATAGGTGGCCTCTTGGGTCTGATCCTTGCCCTTTTAGGGCAGTGGTAGCCCAATGGTTAAGGCGTTGGACTCGTAACCGGAAGGTTGCGGGTTCGATACTAGTGTAGCACTGAAGACTACAGTGTACATTCGGAATCACGGATTTAACGTGCAAGTACACCGAAAGTCTTCTCTACGGTCGCTAGCAGTTGCCGAGGGATGCCAATATTCAGAAGTCTCCCACCTTCTGATGAGGATCAAAATTGTGGGGGGGGGGTAACGGATCCTGTATACTTTAATCTGAAATTGAGTACTTGTGTTCTTGAGCAGTATAACAACGAAAATCATTTCTAACAGCACTAGCTCTAATATATTTAGGCAGGTATGGGACATCAAAAGCTCGAGCCTTCAAACCGGTAATGGATTCAAAAATAAAATTGCACTGAAACTCAATCTGCTTTATGAAATCTCTAATTCCAGTATGTTTGTTGGGCTCTTTTACAACGTACTGAAAGGTTAGTCTAACAATCCAGATGATAGAAGTAAACAGTACGTAAAAACTTTAGGAAATGCAATGTTCCCAGCTTTCCTAAAACGAGGAGAAATTTTTGTTTCGATCGCAAGCTAAAGGAATTGCTTGTTGCACAATTTCTAGCTTCGTATGATACAGTTAAATTTAAAAAAAAAATGCTTAATGATGAATGTATTCACAATTTCCCCAAGAGTCGGTAGTCGCCAAAAATTCGTTTGAACAAATTTTCTATTGAAGAGTGGATCTTCAGTCTAAGCTGTAATGTAACAGTCATTTCCGTTATTAAGAAATTCAGAAGTCTGAAATCATAATACTACGTATAATCCAGTTCTCAAGTCAGTTATAAAATTAAACTTTTGAACAAAATTTTAAAACTGAGATCAATGTTCTAAAAAAGTTAAGGGGCGCTCGATGAACAATGTTGTAAATTCACACTTAAAAAAAGAGGGGGGGGAGGGGATACGAAATAACGCTTTATTCTTCCCAGTTCCTCCTAGCATCACCGATCTCGGAAGTATTAATGCCTGACCTTGTGATAAGAAACACTCCTGGTGATAAATACTGCCGAAGTTCTAACTAGGATTACGCAGAGCAAATCGAAGCGCAGACAGATGGCTCGTGCAGGACAGCTGACACGGGAAGGGTGGCACGAGAGAGAAGGGAGAGGCTTTTTTTTTTCCCCCCTTTAGTTGAACGGCGTGCGAACAAGACAGTATCGTTACATAATAAATATGTGTACGTTGTCGTGCGTAAACTTTTTGTTGAATTGAGTAATGTTTCTTTTTACCTTTTTTATTTCATTGATTATGCCTGTTCTTTATGCAGTTCTCATGGTGTATGTGACCTTTTCCGTTGGAAGAGGCCGATCGTTTTCAACAACCAGTTAGGTTACATGAGAAATATTTCTGGGTTTAAGGGTTGAGAGCGGATTGTTTGTAAACTATATAAATTGTTACTTTTCTTTCAAGTATGTTTTCCTGTTTTGTTGGTAGTATGATGGGTATTTGCTAATGAGATGCCTTATTTTTTAAATTAATCTATTTTTGGATTGATGCTAAGTTTTCGCAGCATAAAATATTTAAAAAAATAATTTTAAAATTACATGTGTATTGACACCCGGTGTTAGATTGTGTTTAAACAACAAATCTTGTAATTACAATTATTACAAACGGAGGGCATGCATATATGTTAAACAAACAATAACAATTGAAACTTTAGTGAACATTCTGACTTTATTGTTTATTCGCAAAATTAATTTCTGAATGCAAGTTTCAAGTGCACTATTTAATTTTGATTTTTGTTTTTATGGAATAAAAAAAATAAAAGAAAATCGGTATAGAAATTAATGAATATTTCATGTTTATTTGAATTTTTTTTAGTTTTACTGTCTTTATTCATTAGTGAGACTTAAGCCATTATCATCAACTTTGAAGAATGGGGGAAATTATATGCTATCAATGCTTTAAATTATATATCCGTATGGTGCAGTTCCGTAATTTTTTCGTAAATGGAAGTTATGCGAGTTGGATTTATAAATCCGAATATTTAAAAAAAAAATCTCGTATGCAATATTTTGTCATAAAATTAGTTTTTAAAACATTCTATATACATGCGTACCAATAGCAATCTTCTAAAACTCAAATGTTTAGTCTAGCTTAAATGCCAAGTTAAAATAAGTTAAATGTACTAGTCTCCTCTTAAGTTCATTAAATATACAAAACACTGACTTGTTTAAAAAATTTTCAGAACTAAATTTATTGAAAGATGTTCACCTTAATTGTGGGAAGGGCTTACGATTCACGGCTGGGTTAATTTGTCTCTGCGATCTGGATTTTACTTTCGCATCAAGAATTTAAAAGTCGAAGCAGCACAGAAAATATCGATAAGAAGTTTAAAATGTAAGCTCCGAGAAAGCCGCAAGTAACTCAGAATGGCACATTTTATGCGATTTAACTACTCGAAATAAGCAGCAAACAATAACTTCCTGACACTGCTCAATAAACAGAGCAGTTCGGCAGAAATAATTTAATCTTGTATTCTCGTAAGAAATGCTCTGTAAATATACAGGGTGGCCATAATTAAGCTGCAAGTGTTCAAGGGGTGCTGGAGAGAAAACTACCTAGAATATTCCAGTGAAATTTAGTATCTACACGTTTCAGAACATGCGCAAGTCAAATATGAAAAAATAAAAAATCGTCATTTTCGCCCGATAGATGGCGCTGTTCCGTATTTCAAAGTTCACCGGTGGCCTATACAACTTCCAAAACCGATAGACAGAGCATAGTGACATTCTAAGAGGCAAACAATATAAAACTTCATTTACAGTTTATCAAAATTCCATACAATTCGCTTCAGTAATTAAATTTTTGCAGTAACATGCAATCAAAAATTAACATAAATTGAGATCACAAATTAATTCATAAAGATGCTTTGGAAAACAATTGAACCCAATTTATTCTCATTGACACTCATTGGACCTCTTCTGAATCGTTTCATACGCCGGTATTCTTTCAGAGTAGCTGAATAATGGCTACCATTCTGATAAAATATCTTCACTAACAATGCACGTTCCTTCTTATTCAGAGTCATGATGGACCATTACTCAGTGTGGTCTTGTTTTTACACTGTTCGATGGGCTTAAAATTTGCATATAGGACGTCTATAAGCATTGAAACACGATATAGCGCCATCTATCGGGTGAAAATGGCGATTTTTTTAATTGCATATTTGGCTTGCGCATGTTCTGAAACGTGTAGATACAAAGTTTCGTTGAAATATTCCTGGTAGTTTTCTCTCCAGCACCCCCTGAACACTTGCAGTTTAATTATGGCCACCCTGTATATCTTTAATTTCAACTTCAAAAACCACCCGTCACTCCATTCGTAACTTTACGCTCAAAGATCTTTTGCGAAAGCTACATTGATTAATAGTTGGTGTACCTCAATATTGGGTATTCCTGATTAATATTAAGTGTACCTAAAAATTCATTTTTTCTTACATTAAAGTTTTTCGTGGATAAAGCAATTTTGCCTTGACAATGGATTTGTTTTATTTTTTAAAGGAAGAATGTCATAGATACTTTATTGTAAGAAATATATGTAAAAAATGAGGATAGCCATTCACTCTCCTAGGCGATCAAATCTCAATGTCCTCAAATTGACATTTTAAGTAATTCGCGTGTGCTACGTATTAGCGAAAGAATTTTATGGCTATCTTTTGCGGGTAGAAGGGAACAGGTGAGAAGGAAGTTTTAGCTCAGTAGCAAATGGGCTCCGAAAACTCGTATGAAACAACTACGATACAAACCTCGCATACATATCGAATTGCGTATTAGTTTTAGTAATTCCGTCTACGTAAAATATTGGCGTCTGAAATATATTACTTTACAATCTCTCTAATAGTTCAATACTTTTTGTGTTTATCAAAATGAGGCAGAGTTCTTGTATTTATTTTTAGTTTCAAATTGCTACTTATACTGAATGTTGTTCATAACATGATAAAACAACCTATTTATGCCATTAAAACTAGTTGAATTATTGTATCTATTATAAAGAAAAATGTTAATGGGATGGGCCACGTTTCTCAACTTCCCTGTTTTTGAAGGTTTTCAGGTGGAAACTTAACTAGTCTAAGATTAAAAGAATTAAGTTGGATTAAATTTAGTCCTTGTACTTCCCCCCCCCCCCTTTGACCTACAGTAAGTAGTCAATAATAGTGTTAAAATTGCTTCTTGTAAAACTTACAAAATGTATGAAATAAGAACCTTAGAAACGAAGCTGTGCAAAGTTTTTATTTTTAATTTTTAAACTAATAAATCTTGGTAACATCAGTTCGTATTTTGAAGCGAGTGGTTTAAGATTAGTGAAAATATTTTCAAAATTTTAACAAATTAAGCTTTATTTTGTGTTGGCGTTCCACATTTTGGTATTATGTAGCCAAAAAATACTTGTTTAAAGTAAATTAATGCTTTTAGTTTACAACGTAATTTTAATATTTAGGCTACGCCTTCTCTCATTCAGCCTTACTCTCTTGCATTTAGCCTTCTCTTGCATTCTTACTCGGGTGACCTTTTTCACTGCTATTAACATTCCGATACATTTCGTGTTAGTCTCTTCACATTGATGTTTGATGTCAAATTGATTTAACATGAACATTTTGAGACTTCGTCACAAGTCATCACTTGTTTTTCAGAATCTTTAAATTTATTTTTCCCTCTCAATTTAAAATGTTTTCCAATACTCGCGTCATAAAGTTAGAATGCAAACGCTTACCAAACATTGAAGGTACACATTATTTAATTTTAAGAGTTTAGATCATCAGCTTTTATCTACTTTTTTACAATTTTTTTTTTTTGGGGGGGTGGGGGGGGGGTTAATTGAATGCCACAAAAATAATTCAGTTTGTCAATTTCAAACAGATTTCAATCGTACTAAAAATGATGAATTATTTGATTTTAAATCATTCTGTGTAGTGTAATATTTAAAAATTGTTGTTTGTCCTTGCTTATGTCCTCTGACAACCGCCTGCGATGCCAGATCCCCCCAGATAGGGAGAGGGAGGTGATGGGAAGAGGGGAGCGACTTCCATTTTTAGTGGGTCCAGTGGGGGGGGGGGTCGGACTTTGTTCAAAATTAAGGACCCAGGGATAAATTAAGGACCCAGGGACCCAGTGCCACAGGTTGTACTTATAATTATAGCAAACATTTTTCTGATACCTACGCCTTACAAAAGATTAAAAATTAAATAGTATATCAGTACTTAAATTTTGTATACGTGAATTATAAATATCAAATATTTTAAATTCTATTTCAGCTCCTCGTCATATATTTTGTTAATATATTAACCGAACAATATTTAATAAATGAAAATTTAATAACTACTAGTTAAATTTATTTTAAAAGTAATAATGGTTGTAACTGCTTTGAAAATGTGAAACTTAAACATTCAGTATAAAGAAGTACATAAAAATGTCTATCATTTGTGCATTCGTTTACTTCAATGTATACTAAAAGTCAGCTTAATTTGTTCATGTATATTAAAAATCAAGCTAAAATAATGAATCATGAGAGTGAGCACTACTTTATTTTTCCTTCAAATTACATGCATCTATTTACTTTAATGTCCGCGTGTATCATAGTAAAGAAACTGTTAATGAGTTCGTACTTGAATTAGTAACACAATCACTACTTAAAACTACATTTAATAACGTTTCAAAGCATCGGAAAGCTTAAAAATTGCTTGATGTATACTGGAAGACGCGAGCATCCGTAGGCCTCTTTGGATGACTCATCGAAATACACGCGCAGGCCCGTTACTAATAGCGAAGGCCCCGATTAAACCCTTTTAAAAACTGGAGGGGCTTGAGCTTCACTGGCACAAATCACTTTCCGCCTATGGATGTTCTTTTGAACCAAGCTTTTATCTTGCATTACTCAATGAATATTTCATACGTTTGTCCCTCAAATCTTTAAAGACGAGTGAATAGTTATTCCTAAATCATATTATACATCAATTTTTAGATTGTAAATAATTTATAAACTTATTCTAA
This sequence comes from Cheiracanthium punctorium, assembly GCA_038373885.1. NCBI lineage: Eukaryota > Metazoa > Arthropoda > Arachnida > Araneae > Cheiracanthiidae > Cheiracanthium > Cheiracanthium punctorium. Next base: position 864,464 of record JAWZYV010005986.1, on the reverse strand, counting down.
AAACACTTGATGTTTAAAGGGTGATAAAGCTGATACTGTTTCAGTGACGGCAAAATATGACGCTATCGGTGCGAAATCGCCCAAGTTTCCTGTTTATCCTATTCCCGGTGCTAATATTAAGGCTCACATGTAAATTTACGTTGCCAGAATGACATGCAAAACTCGATATATCTGCTTGTGCAATTTGTCATAGTCAAACGCTGAATTCCTACGGGATTTAATACCAAACTCCGAACCTTCATTCTACCGTGTTATGGTTTGGAAATGCAGTAGGCCTTTTGGGTTATGACGTATTTGTTCTAGTATAGGTATAAATTATGATAAACTTGGCTTAATATTCAGCAGGCATAGTTTTATATGTGGATTAACAGTAAAATAGCATAACGGTTACAGCTAAGAATATGAATTATGGATATTAAATGTGTACTGAAGGTTTTGTAACGGTATCCTCAATAAAGTGGGGCAACAAAATGTTTTGAAGGAGCTGAACTACGTCACGCCTTATGGTATGTTTTGTAAACAAACTTGAGTCGGGATTTCGCTTTTAAAACTTACGTAATTTTAAGTACGTCACATTATTTTTTATAGGTTTAGTGAAAAGCAATTGTACAATTAGTAAATACTCCTTCTTAAGAAGTTATTAAACTAATAATTGATAGTTTTCTAATGTTTTAAATTTATAATTCAGCTATTCGATTGTGCGTGAACAAAACACATAAACTAAACCTGAAAAACGAACTCATTTTAAATGTGTAAGTGAAGAAAGACTGTTCATCTGTGTTGAACTAAACTTAAAATTTGAGAATGCCAATGAAATGGGATCAGAAGTATTGAACTAAAGAAAATGTTCTTTCATGTTGTAGCCTTTAAAACTTGCATTTTTCTGGTTTCTGTGGTAGAAAGAAAAAAAAATGGAGAAAAAAATGAAACGTATTTGATAAGTTTTCAGATTCATCACCAAAGTGAACTGTTGATACTGATGGAAGCTTAGTAAAACGCATCAAGAGAAAGCAAACATGTAGCAAGATAGTAGTGCTGATGAATGAATTGCGAAAGTTTGCTATCAAATATTTTAGGGATTTTTTCAGCTTAATATAGAAAAGGTTATTGCAGAATAAAAAAGAAACTGTAATTTTTGAATAAAATTTGTTTTGACTTTATAAAATGAACCTTGAAGAATTATTTTCTGTCTGGCTAATCGTACCATATTGCCCTACAAGTACCCTACTCAGGGTTCGATGCAAACGAAAATTGGATCAGTTTTGCGGCCCCTTCACAAAAATGCAATCGATTAAAACGGCCCTTTACAGAAATACAATCTATTAAAATGGGCATTCATTGGCATTTTATCCTAAATTTTTAATCTATTTTATCAATTATTTTAACAAAAAAGACTTTAATAAAAAAAATTGATATGAACTTTCATACAAGTGTTCTAATTCAGAAAATTTAAGTATCGAAGTTCACAAAAATAAGCATTTTTCACAAACATGGGACCCTGAAAAGAATCCTGGATCGACCCCAGCTACTTTTCCCTTCCATTGTTGGTTTAAAAAAAAGTATCTTCATATACAATTATCACAACTTCGAATGCCACTTTAAAAGGTATGAATCTTTTTCTTCTTGCAGATCTTTTCTAACAGATTAAAAGATGTAAACCCTCAAATATAAATCGCTGATAGTATATTTTTTAATTTACTTAACAAAAAAAAATTAATTTTAAATGTTGGTCATAACAGTCTTTTTTATGCAGATAACTAAAAATTAGATTAATTAAAGTAATTCTTAAAGAATGTCTTAAGTGTTTTTTGAGTAATACTTAAATTTTAACTTTTCCTTTATTAGGCAATTGTTAAGTCCTTGCTGGCTCATTAATTTTTCAGAGTTGGAGGGTCAAATATCAAATCTTTTTAATGCATATTTTGTTATAAACACTTTAAAACATATCATTATTCTCATATCAAATTTCCTAATTCGTGTATATTGCTACAATCTAGTGTGCAGTAAAGTGTTTCAAAGCATTATGAAATAATTTGGGAAAGATTACGTGAAAAAAAAAAATTCTACTGCCAGAGCTACACTTGGGATAATCCAGAATGGAAAGTTTTACCTTCCCGAGCTCAGCTCTGGTAAATCCGGTAAGGGGTTAAATATAACTATCAGTGTTCATGCTGGTCTCTAACTTGTAAATCGCAAGTGCACATATGAATAAATATACGGCGTTCTTTGCTGAATTCCCTTGCTGGTTTCTATTTATTAGTAATTCTAAAATGTAATAAAGCGTAAACTTAACACATGCATAAATGTGGATTCGCAACTTCCTTAGCCTAAAATGTTAAAGACGGTTCCTATGATTTGGCTGAGAAAGTCCTTTTTACGAAGTCAGCTTTTAGCCAGTTGCGAAAATAATGTAATCAACCTTTACTGTGGACTTTGCAAACTTAGCTCCTTTTAATTTTCGCAATGCTAGCCCTTTAAATTGTATGAATTTCTTCGGAATACTCTAAATATTGCTTTAAAAATATTTTTTGCAGTAAGCACATTCTAGTTAAATTCTGAAACAAATGCTTTAATTTTTTAGAGTGATATTTTGTTCCAATTTTGTAAAGCGAAGGAACAGAAAAAAATATTTTTTAAATTCAAATTTAACCGACAATCCCCCTATACTTGGAGTTTTGAAATTCCATTTAAGAAACTGGACCTAAAAAAAAGTGTACATCCTTTGGATAGTGTTAAAAAGCCAATCATTTGAACAAAAGAACTTAACACATAAAATTGGACGATTTCAGAAAGTTTCCACAAGCACGCTTCCCGGTTACCTTTAATACAAATCTATACCCATCCCATGTTCCATACCGTTGATGTCTACTCTGCGTGTGCCATTTCTGGGGGGGACGCTTTTCCATACCAGAGCAGTTTAATGGCTGCGCCACAACTGCCTCCATTGTCGCGTGCTTACTACCAACATCCTTCTCTGCCAGGAATGCTAATTGTTCTATCATTAGCCGAGGAATGCCTGGGCACAAGACTGGAAAGTGGATGGTCATTAGAAAACGGGTGATGGATTCGGAGATGTGGGATTGTTTTAATGCAGGCATTTCATTCTCGAGATGGCACCAGTGCAACTCCGATACTCCGAGGAACTGCATAATGCAAATTATTGGCCGAAATATTGAATAACGATGCGCCTTATTGAGTGTTCAAAATATGTATTCTGAAGTTATAAATATATATATATATCCCAAACGAGATCTTGCGGAATAGCTACGTACTTTATGAAATTTGAAAATTCTCTCTGCCGTCCTCGTCAAACTGCAGTTCCATTTAGAAGCCCAGATTAAGCTAGTGGAAGGAGAGTTGTAAGTATCAAGCAATATTTATACATTTAATTACGTTATCACATGGAAGTTGATTTTTTTAACAATTTTATTGCAACATTTCAATGAAATGGCCGTGCTTTATTGATCGACTCGCAGGAAAGCTTTTATTTCTTAAGATAATTTATTTTTCTATTATGACTTGAGTTTGTTTTCAAAAGGGACACTTTCTTCATAATACTTGCAGATGCTGTTTCTAGAGCAAAATCTAATTTTGGCGCGTCTTTTTTAAAACAAATGCTTATGTAATTAGTAAAATAAATCCAGAAATGATTGTGGACTGTCATAAGTATATACTTCTATTTAAAAGAATAATCGATTTCATAAGACATAGGCGGAACATTGGTTTTACTATTTATTTACTTTTTAGATATTTAATAATTCAAGCAATGTTTTACATTAACATTATTCTATTAAAGGTACGCGATAGTCGGAGCTTTACATTTTAAGGTAAAACGTATTTATTAAACCTTCGACTAAAATATTCTAATATTTGTTTCCATTTAATATTTTTACGTTAAAATTCTCTATCTAAATGATAACTATTCGTATTTTTAAACATAAGACGAACACAAATGTTATAAATATCGTTCATTATCATTTCATGCTCAAGCACTAGACCATTCTTCGCATGTCCACGTCATTCGAGACATCAAAAATTCCTCCTTGCGTTATGCATTCACCAAATGATTATCCCCCACCCCCAAATCGAATTGTATGTTTATCGAACGAACTGTACCCCCATATGTGCCCATTAATACCAAATAACTTTGCTTCATCCGTGGATTTGATACCCACGTGACTCGAGTCGCACTCTAATGACTCCTACAGCGTATCTTTCTAATGGCTCGGTAATCTGACGCCACGGCGTAACCCAGATGCCCCCCGCCTGATTCACAATAACCATAAAAGTTGCCCATTTGCAGTGGCGTCTGCCCCGAAAATGGCTCAACTGTTATGAGACCTTAAAAGCATTGGCGAATCCCGTATTTCTTGCCAGCCTCTGTTTTAATGACGGCGACTCGCCGTTATGTTCTGGACGTGGCCGTACGTCTGATTAAGGGCTGGAGGATAAGTTGTGCTTGCCGGGATATGTTTCCGAGGAAAGAATCCTCTAGGAATGTGGTCGGTTCTTGATGACGTAGGGACCTCCTTCTCAGTTTCGTGCAGATATTCAGATCGAAAGTGTTTATTCGATTGTTTTAATTGTGGGTTTTAAAACAACGCTTAAAAGCTGCCATTAACGTAAACTGCCGATTAGTTTCAACGTAGTCATAGTTTTAAGTGTCTTTAGTTTCTTAAAATTGTCTGCATATTATGGTGTTGAAATGTCACACAAATTGCATCTCTTCCCCTGTTTATCAAGTAACCGCAAAAGCTCTTTCAGTGCAGTAGTACTGTAAATTTTGGAATTTCGTTGTGCCTGTTTGGGGGGGGGGGGAGGGGAGGGCTTCGTTCTAGATAGTCTCGTCTCCAAGTTCTTAGATTGGACAAGATCTGCCAAAATACCTTGCCTTAGTCGGCGCTTATCATTATCATAGTCTTGAAATCCCATTGTGGTTATGTTACTCTGTTCTATGTCTGCACATAATTTACCAATATTATGAATTGTATGAAGGTAATACAGTATGCCATTGTAAATTTAAAGGAAATTAAGTTTTTTTAGAATAATTTAATTGGAACGATTTACTGTAGCACATTTTTGCAATTTAAATGCTTCATAATTTATACCGAAATAAAGTAAATATTTATGTAAAATTCTGCAACTAAATTGTATAGCTATATAGTGTTGTTGGATTGTTCTAAAAAGTAGGAAATTGATCAGGTATCTCTTTAGTTACCTATATTTTGCAAGTAATCTTCGTTAAATATCTGGTAAAGTAAGACTTCTATTTTAAAAAAAAATTGAGTATTATACACTAGAGAGAAAGCAAAGCTAATATTACGTATTAAAATACTTTATTTGAAAAGTAATTCACAAAGTTGATTATAGTTAAATTAAATTTAATTTGGATGCATGTTTTTCTTAATTTCCAGTGCCAGCTGAAGAATTTTAGAATTCCATATTACTAATAGGCATTTGCATTGAACTAGATTCGAAATACAATAAGTTTCCTATGCTAATGTTAATCCAAAGGAAAATTATATAATTTGGACAAAATTTGAACGAACTTTATATTAAAAGTACTTGTTAAAAGTACATTTTCTCTAGTTAGCTTGCATGGTACTTAGCCATATTTGAGGCTATTTTTGATGTACGACTTTCATCAATGGAAAGCTAAATAACTAATGCTTGCCACTTATTCAATTACAGACTTATTAATGTAGTATAAGTAAGACTCTAGAAATATTTATTTTGATTTAATTTTTCAATGTTATAATTGGTAGATACCTACTTTAATTTTATTGCGGACTGATGCTTGTTTCAGAATTTTGTGCAAAAATTCTTAAACGGAGTTCAATGCATCTTAAAAACTAATTTTATGGTTTTTTTTTAACTATCGATAAAAGAACTTAATTTATCTGACAAAAATCAATTTAGTCTGATGAGGAAGTACTTGGTGCTTTCGTAGAATATGACGCAACTCGAAGAAACCAATTACCGATCCCTTGATTTGGAAGAATTTCTGAACGCATCACTCTTGCTTCCTTTCGGAGAAAAGCGGAAGAAAAAGAAAGCCTTTCCAATCGAATTTTTACACACAATTTAGCAAGTTTTTTCTAAAATTATCTGCGCCTCTCTTTGAAGGCCCTCTCATTTATTTTTGCTCATTAATCCGCACTTTTCTAAAAACGCATCTATCTGGGCTGTATATTTCGGAAGAGAGGGGGGGAAAAATTGAATTAAGAACATCCTCTTCCGGAATGAAAAGTAATTAGTATAATTTAAACTAATTAGCTCGACTCTAAATTGTCATGCGAATGTGTCTCTGAACCGATTTAGCTTCTCTGATATAAACTTCACTGAATTTCTAATTGGGAGTCCAGGGCTTTCGACGATATTAAAGCGCAGCTCTAAGAGCTAAAATTTGGCGGAAAATGTAAAGAATAAATAATTTAAGTTTGGTTGTTTATTGATCATATTAGAATAATTTGCTAGTCAAGCTCAAAAAGCAAAGCCGAAGGATACCCTGGAGACTTTGAAATCCTTGAGATAGGCAGTAATTTCTTTATAAAATCAATGATTTTTGCGTATGCAATAATTTTAAATTTTGGCATAAAATTAAGCTCGTTACTTTTATTTGCTGAATGCAAAATTAACACTTCAAAAACCAAATGCATTAAGTTGATTTATATAAATTATTTTAGCGAAAACTCAATTTATGAAACGGTTCAGAAATCTCTAAAGGATTGTAAAATTCGTCGAATTTTATAGTTGCTTGTTTAAATTTGGAATATGTACTGTTGGCTACGAATATGTAATTGTTGTATGTACTGTTGGCTTATGTGTTAAATCTAGTAATGCAATATGCTTAAACATTTGGTGACTTGCTACAATGCTTACGTCGTCGGAAAATTAATAAATTCTCTTCAAATTTACATGAAGTTTTTTCATATTCTAATATTTCAAATATATAGAGGGGAGTTCTTTCCTGTTTTTTTTTTCTTTTGAGGGAAGGGGAGTGTATTACTTGGAATGATTTTGGTTTCTGATGTTTAAGCAGTAAATGGAGAAAGATACTTTCGTTGAGTCTCTTCTCTATTTTTCAGGTCAGAGCCTAGGATATGGTTTTGTTAATTATGTTCGACCAGAGGATGCAGAAAAAGCCATTAATACCCTCAATGGACTGAGATTACAGAACAAAACCATCAAGGTAAGATTTACTGAAATTTTATATAATATTTAAATTATATTAATTCTGTGGGGGTTGGTTGGGTGACTTTCCCCCAGAAGTTCAATGAGAAAGTGTATTTCGGTTCTTTCACTTACTTGCATAATTGAACGCAAGTTTAAATGAAACTAATTATTTAAAAGTATTTAAAGATTACCGAATATGCTTTGAGAAATTCAAATATAGCTATCCAAGGAATTTTGAATTTGATTTCGAATATTGCAAAAATTTCCATTTGCCATTTTTTTCATAATGCAAGAGCACTTGAATTTATCCAATTAAAATGGTGAAATAATTCATTTGAGAAATTTGACTTACGTTAAACCATTTGGAATTTAAAATTTAAACTTTTTGTTAGAATTTTGCAAATCTGTCTGTTCTGTTTTAAAATTTCGTCAATTTATTCGGCTGTAATTTGAAAACTGCTGTTATCGAATAAATGCAAATCTCATTTTATTTTTATAAATTGGGAATCTTTCATTTCATTTGTGTGTGACTAATTTCTTAAGTAGCCGGTGAATATTGTTTATTTTTTATAGTACAAGTTCTTAAGCGTGCAAATGTTTCTGTATAATTACGGCTCATTATATATTGTACTTAATATTCTAAGGATTGTAATACTGAAATGTCTTGCTTACGTCCCCTTTCTTAATATCTTTGCTATGTTTGAAGCTATAACCTTTGAAAAATAAAGTGGATGGACTTTAGTGTCATTAAAGAGATACTCTTAAAATGCCTTTAATGCTCGATTTTCTTTAGTTTTGTTAAGAAGTGTTTAGTGTAGTAGAAATTCGAAAGTCATACCAATATTTCATAGAATTTTTTAGTCCTTTTTGCGAAAGTTTTTAAAATTGTCGCTTCACTTGCAGTTTGCTCTATGATTTTCAGATTTAAATGTATCTATTTGCTTACGAGAGAACTCAAACTTTTCAAAGTGAATTTGGAGTTGTAAAATTGCTAAAAGTGTATGAGTAATCATATCTGCGTAGCTGACAGTGTCAGGTTGTCCCTAGCTTTATTGCTTGTGGTTTAGAACTCCTAAGCACGCTTCTTTAAATTTTTGGAACCAATGTATTCAGTACCGCTGTATTAAATGGGTTCATTGCTTTAAGGAATTTTATTTCAGTTGGTATTTATTTAGATTTTTCACTGTAATCTGAAACATTGAAATCACGCTTGGGTTGAATTTAAAGAAACAATTTAACTATAATTTGTAGTGTAACTGACAGATTGTTCTAAAATACTTACGTGTCATAGCTTTAGCACTTACTTTGGCTAAAAATAGGAGACGGTGTCTTCTACGTTAAAAGCTGAATTATAAATCTGGCATTTTAATTTACTAAAAAACTGCTGATCATAGTTATTTAATATTAGCTTTCAAACTAAAATTATACTGTATTGAAATGGCTATTTCTTCATTATTCTAAATTCAAATTGGTTGTTTTTCTATCAGTGCGGTATACAGGACCTCATTTTGTGAACTTTTCGAACTGTTCAATGTTTCAGGAATTTTTGTGGATGCGATCTGAATAAAAAAAGCCTACCAGTAACAAATGCACGGTCTCAAACTTACTGTAGATTTCATCATTCTTTTCTTAAGCAGAGTTCAATAATACAGAAAATAAATGTGCTTAACTTATCGACATGGCACACAATAAGACATTTAAGTAATTAAAATGTCGTTTTTCCCCTTTAAATTTTGTAACTGTTTATAGAATTCTCAAATTTTTTATAAATCAAATCATGTTCCTGAATTTTTAACGTTTACCTCATTTCTGTTGGAAGGTTAGCGAATAAAACGAGTGTGATTAAAACCTGCCAACTTGAGGTTTATATATAGACTTATGTAGTTTCTTCACAAGGGTCAATATCTTCCCCCAACCCTCCAGCAAATTTTTTGAGATAGCTATTCATATTGTCTGAAAAGCATTGCTAGTCCTTGTAGTAATTTAATTGACTTTTTAAAATGGGTGTAAGACTAGTTTGATAATTTGTATAAGATAACAAAGAATATAAGCATAGCATGTTCACTGCCTGTCCAAAAAGCATGAGAATACAAGCCAAATTAATATCGATTTCACTTATAATTTTTGTAATGAGTGATTAATGTCGTGAATAATTTTCATATTTCTTAAATTCAGTGTTTTTTAAAAATAATTATTCGCAAAAGTAAACTAGGAAATTTGGTATACACTCGTGACCATCACGCTGTTGCCCGGGATCGGCAACTAAAGTGTTTAAAACTTTCTTAATA